>APFE031251712.1:591-64195 GCA_000404065.3 Pinus taeda
GTGTAATGTAAAGGAGGTTGCCCCCTCGAAGAGGCTTATTTCTAAGGCATTCATCTATATTTTCTATATTTTTGTGAGTTGGTTTCATAACACCGTAGATACCAAATTCTTCATAACAAATAGGCATATGCTTTGCAGTGAATGTTCCTAGTCAGTTCCAGGTAAAGCCCAAGCATGATCATTGGATAGAAGCCAAACATATATTGACATATTTGCAAGGAACAAACCATTATTTCTTGAATTATGATAAGAGGAATGATGTGCACTTGATTGGATATAAAGATTCTAACTGGGGAGGTAGTGAGCAGGATGGAAGAAGAACTATTGGAGGATGTTTTAGTTTTGGATCCCTCATGGTCTCCTAGATGAGTATAAATCAAGAATCGATTGCTTTGAGTGGTGAATGAGGTTGAATATATTGTAGCATTTGAAGTAAGGAAAGAAGTTTTTTGGTTAAGGAAGTTGTTGTATGACTTGTTTGAAGGACCAATGGACCCTATAGTGACACATTGTGACAACACTAGTTGTATACGGTTATCTGAAGACCTAGTGTTTCATGGAAAGACAAAGCACATATGTAACAAGTATCACTACAATTGAAAGTTGGTGAAAGATGGAGTGTTGCAACTACGGTATATCTCCACTAATGAATAGGTAGCTAACATATTGACAAAATATCTTCCTAACAAGATGCTTGTGTACCTGAGAAACAGGGTTAGACTAGTTGATATATCCTCCCTAGTTGAGTGGGGAAGATAGACACATCATTCTTGTCTTCACTTTGGGAAGAAATAATGGAGAATTGGGTAAATAGCTGACATCTAATACTCTTTAAGGATGAGGTAGGGCATCCAAGATAAGAGTAGTCATAGAGGACCGATATTCTTTGAGGATTGGGAATCCAAGATAAGAATAGTTATGGAAGGACATACCCTGTGAACACCTGGGTGGGGTATGTGCCTTGAGAGACAATGATGATGGTGTCTATTAGTCATTGTTCTTGCCATCATTATGCTCTGATCTTGTGGAGAGATAGAGTTATTAGTCAAGTTCGTGCTATATAATAATGTTGGTTAGTATGATGCTAAACAGAGATGGCTTACCAATTCGACTCTTCTTATGAGATTTCATCATATTTAGAATGTCCATGTACCATTTATGAATACCTCCCTAGTTAAGAGGGGGTGTTGAAAAATGTGTAACTAGGTTCGATCTTCATAAATATGAAATGTACTTTTGGGTCTTGAATATTGTAAATTGAAAGATTTTTTTTTTTTTGAAGCATGGGTTTCATGCTCGAGGTCTTATCTTTTAGACGTCAAGCACCCATCGAGTGCTTCTAGGGTTTGTCATAGGTCAAGAAGTCAAAAGATTCATTAGCATATGATGAAGACCACATTGGGCACAATGTAACTTGTAAAAAGAATTGTTTTTTTATTTGAAAGTATTAAAATACCCTCCAAGACCAAGTCGGCTTACCAACTAACAAGTCGGCCTAATTTGAGGTACTTCATCAACCTTGAAAGCCTATATATATGAGGGAACTCAACCTTCTATCGACACAATTGATTCTCTCATCAAGTAAGAAAAGTAGAAGAAGAAAGAGGCTAACAAAGGAGTAATAAGGATAAAGATCAAGTGATTAGGTAATTTCTCTCTCTCTCTCTCTTCACACGTGCAAAAGAAGGAGACTAGGGTTTTATTATTGGTTTAGGGTTTTGTTGTTGTGGGATCAAACTTGGAGAAAGTGTAGAAATAAGGTCAAAAGAAGGCTCATCAGGACCTCCTCAAGCCCTAGAAGAAGGAGAAAGTACAATGAAGGTGTCAAGAAGTCTTGGGAGCCTGAAATAATCTCACAGATTTAGAAGCAATTGTTGTTGGGAGGGACAAAGATTTTAGACCTATAGTAGAGGCCAAAATTTTGTAGATGGGGGTCAAACTTGTATTGTTGGAAGAGATTTGAATGGGTTTGACTTGGAAAAAGGAAGCACATCATTAATAAGGTCAGACTTTGTCTTGGAAGGGTATTGGTCTTGGTTTAGAGGTCTTGGAATTTGTCAATTGAAGAATCTATAAAAAGAGAAGAGATTTGTTGGTTTTCCTCTCAGGGTGGAGAGGTTTTGGCCCCGGCTTATAGCCTATATCTTGTTTTCTTATGTATTGTTGATCTTATTTCTTTGGTAGTTGTTTGATGATAAGAACAACAGAATATTATGAGAATAACCTAATAAGTAAGAAAAAAAAAGTAAAAAGACATCAGAAGAATTTATCATGTATAGGAGAAATAATTCTAAGTATTACCCTCTAGATTTCTCAATAGTAGTGTCCAAATTTATGCCTCCGAGCATTGTGCTCTGATTTAGTGGAAAGATAAAGCTTCTTAGCCAACGCCTTGTTATTTTTCACAATGTTGTCTATGATGATGAAAATCATTATTGATACTTACCAGTTTGGATCCTTTCTTATATGAATATTTCAACTTGAGAATATTTTGTTGTGTCATTATGAATATCTCCCTAGTTAAGAGGGGAGTGTTGAAAAATGTAACTAGTGTCAATTTGCATAATGTAATAAAATGTAATTTTTATAATTGATTATATTCATTATTATTTTGTTGTTATTCAAAGTATTTTCTTCATTCTTATAGGTTCAATTGAGTCAAAAGATAATTTATTGTAATAAAAAAGAAATGTGTTTGAGTCAAGTCCATTTGGAATTTTGAAAGAAAAAGAAAATCATTTTATTTTGAGTCAAATAGTTAATCACAAGACCAAGTTGGCCCTCCTTAGACAAGTCGACCTTAGAGGGATTTATTCGATCCTCTTGGACATGTATATATACAAGTCAACTTGTCCACTTGAAGCATTTTCACACATTCACATCATCACATTGATTTGTGTGCAAGAACAAAGGAAAAACCAACCAAAGTCAAAGGGGAGAGAAGGAATTCAAGGGAGAGAGAGAGAGAGATATCGAGTTTTATGCCCTGATTTTGTCACACGTGAGAAGGTTCTCCAATTTTTCTGAGCTTGTTACAAGGCTAAAATTCAACCATCTATTGCAGGTCTGAAATTTTTGTGGTTTGACTAGAATTAAGATATTTGACCAGCGTTGACTTTTATTGAATTTGACTTTGATGGAGGAAACTTGGAGGAAGGTTGACTTGGGTTCATTATGACAGTCTCAATCTTGGATTTGGGTATTAGATATCTCATTTTAATATAATTATATAAGAAGGATTGTTTAGGTTTTCCCTTGGATTAGAGCCTAATATCTTGTGTTATTTGTCTCTTTGTGATCTTTATGTTTTGGTAATTGCTTGATGAAGAGAACATAAAATCTAATAAGAAGCCACAAACATTTACGGATAATTATCAAGTAAGAGAAATAAAGCATTAACTTCTAGCACTTGGTTTCTCAACATAGCATGCTACCATAGAAGACATTGATGAATTTCCAAAGAAACCTCAGAATGAAGATTCAAGTGGCAAATGTTTATTCTAATTTTCTACTTTTGTAAGTTCTATTGCAGATACCGATGATTTGTGGCTAGTAGATAATGGTTCCTCAAGACAGATGACAAGGGATGGTGATTGTCTTACTAGTCTAAAGGAAAGGATATTATCTCAAAAGGTAGAGATTGGAGATAAAAATAGTTACGCAGTCAAAGGCATTGGTAAACATCCATTGAGTTGGAATTAGGTGAAAATATTCATCTTAGCAACATACCATATGTACTAGGTTTGAAGATAAGGGATATAGAATAGCTTTTCTTGATGGAAAAGTATTTGTATGGCCAAAGGGATCAAGTACATATTCTATTAGAGTAATTGGAGTTCATGAAGGTCGCCTAGACTCTTGAAACAAACTTCTCAAGCATCAATGAATAATGACATTAATCCTTGTGAACTTTGGCATAGAAGATATGCTCACCTTCACTATAGAGCTTTTCCAGCTTTAAATAAAATGGTTTTAGGTGTTCCATAATTGCATATGGAGCATGAAGAAGTATGTAAAGTATATTCACTTGGGAAGAATTCCAAGAAACCTTTTCCAAGAAGTGAAAGTATGTCAAACGAAATTTTGGATCTTGTTCATTCTGATGTATGTGGTCCAATGCCAATGGAATCTCTTGGAGGCTTTTTTTACTATGTAACATTTATTGATGACTTATTTCACAATACATGTATTTACTTCATGAAGATAAAGAATGAAGTCTTCAAACAAGTTTCAGGAATTTAATGCTAAAGTGGAAAACTTGAAGGGAAAGAAAATCAAGGTTCTAAGATCATATAATGGAGGAGAATACACTTCCAATGAACTCATTTCCTTTTGTAAAGAATTTTTGGTTGAGAGAGAGTTGATAGTCCCTTACAATCCACAAAAAAAATGGAGTTGTTGAATGAAAGAAGACAACCATTGGATAATATATTATAACAATGATGCATGATCAAGACTTGTCTATGTTTTTATGTAGTGAAGCATCAATGGTAGAAATATATATTCAAAATAGAAGTCCTCATCAAATTTTGGAAGGTAAAACTCCTAAAGAAGTGTTCACTAGACTTAAACCATAGGTTGGACATTTGAGAATATTTGGTTGTCTAATTTACATTCATGTACCCAAAGATAAGAGAAAGAAGCTAGAGCCTTTAGTAAAGAAAGGAATATTCGTTGGGTATGGTGAGTCATCAAACACCTATAGAATCTATGTGCCAGGATAATGGCAGGTTGAAGCTAGTAGGTATGTTATGTTTGACGAAAATGTTTCCTATTGGAAGTCTAAAGAAGTTACCATGGACTTCGATGATGATGAAGAAAATGAAGTTCCCAAGGAATAAGGTTCAGGTCCATCCAATCCCTTACAACATCCCATAGATCATCAAGAATAGATAGAAGGCCTAGTGATCGAGTGGACCCAGTTGTTGTTCCTGAAATCAGGAAGAGGCTAGCTTGCCTTAGATATTCCTTACAAGAAATAGAAGGACATGTAGCACAATGTGGCACCTTCAGGGAAAGTGTAGGTTTTAACCCTGTACATAAATTACCTGCAAACGAATTCTTAAAAACAGAAAATATGCAATGGCAAGAAACAAAAAGCAAATACAAATACACACAGAGATTTTCCCTTGGATCCCAAAAGTGAGAATACTAGATTGATTTTTTATTATATTCATTTCAATGTTACAATACATATATATGCATGTCGAAGCATTCATAAACCCCAATATATTAATTGTGTATTATAACATAATCATAGTTCCCTTCACCATATCTACAAGATACCATGGGCAGAAAACCATCATGCCTAAGACCATGTGCAAAACCCATGCACAAAACTATAGGTAGGTCTGCCCACCTAACCATAGTGCATGTGGATAGTCATGGAAAGAATATAAAACACACCAAATAGAAATAAAGAGACTAAAGAAGTATTCTAGATAGGCATCATTGATAACTAATCTCATTGATTTTGAGCCTTCCACCTATGAAGAAGAAGTTAACCAACAAGTTTGGAAGGATGCGACGTTGGAATAATACCTATCAATTATGAACTATAATGCATGGGAAGTTGTGCTTAGACATGAAGGGAATTTAGTGGTAACCTCGAAATGGGTATATAACATTAAGCATGTAGTGAATGGAAATATTGACAAATACAAGGCAATATTTGTGGCTAGAGGGTTCTTCCAGAAACAGGGAGAGGATTATGATGAGACTTTTTCTCTAGTTGTTGGGTAGATTACTATTAGATCTATTATTTCTATTTCCTCTTTTATGGGTTTTAATTTACATCGTATGTGTTAGGTCTCCAGGAAACTCTCCTAGGTTGTAGCTCGGAGATGCCTGGTAACATATAATCTTCAATATGGTTCTAGGAACTTATTGGGATGGGTGATAGTTTGGTTCAAGCCAAATAACCACTCCTACTCTATTTTCACTCCATACATGCATGAACACCCTCAGACTACAAGGTTTTAAACCACCAATGCTCAATCGGTTTGGAAATTAGGTGAATAGATGAAGAATACTAACCACACCAGCAGATGCATACAGAATGTATGATGGCCAGCTGCAACTAGTAAAGAAACTTGCAAACCTAATCTATCAATACAAAGATAAGATGACAGTTATCTTGCATTAGATACAGAAGAAACTTGAGTGACCTACTCACTGATACATTCAATTGTCTAATCCAGAGATAAAATGACAGTTATCTCGCATTAGATGTAGAATAAATCATGAATACAACACTTCAGGCACAAGTATAGAACAGAGAAGGAATGGGCATTGAGAAATTAACAGCAAAATAAGCTTGCATTGCTGAAAATGAAGATGAGAAGCTGCAAGTTACCGAATATTTACAGTCTCCAGAAATTGAACCAAAAACCAATTGCCAACCCTGATTACATCTTTCTTCTGGCTATTTATAATCTATCATTACAATGGCCCTTAGCCGTTTAGGGATGGAGGGGTCTTAATTGACCACCAACTACCATTAACTGTCTAAGAGCGTCTTTGAACGCAGTTGGTTTCTTCACTACGAAAACCTGATTGGTTCTGGTACTATGTTGTTCTTTAGGTGGTCAGATTGATTCTGGAAGTGGAGTTCCATGATTGTTTAATTCAGTTATTGAGTCATGCTATGTCCTTTTATCCTTCGGCCATGCTCTTCTTTTAATTCGGTTTCATGGTCAGACTGTCACTAGACTGATAGAGTCAGCCATCTTCTTCTTCGCGTAGTAGACAGGATGTGGGGTATGGAGTGCATGGGTGGATGAATGGTAGTGAGTGATCATGCATGGTGGCCATCAGATCAAGGGAGATGTGTGGTGAGGATTGCTTTTTGGAGGTTGGTGGTTGTGGTGGGGACGAGGCATATCAGGGCAGTTAGATCTTTAGGTGAGGAGATCAGACGGTTATCAAGCAGCGGAGATGTGTGGGCAATAACACGTAGGGTGGTTTAATCTGAGTGGTAATGGTTTTTATCACACGGGCATCGGGCGGTAAGTGGTAAGTGTCAGAATGCACCCGATGCCATTCGGTGAATGACACATAGCGGCGAGGAAAAAGGAAAACCACCCTCATCGCGCGGGTACCTTTTGTGCTTATTATCTGCGTGATATGGGTGCTAACCATTAGATCTGATGGGGGTGATCTAATGGCGGAGGAGTGTCGGGCAGGTTGGTGTATCAAATGGGATGTGGGCCGTTGGATCGGTGGGAAAAGATCAATGGCGGAGGGAGGTGGGATGTACGAGATGTCTTCGAGAAATGTGTTATAGGCACGTAAAGCATATGGGTAAGGTTTTATGGGTATATTTGGATTTCGTGCTTGGGGCTAAGGATAAAGAAGGTTTTGTCTGGGTATGAAGGTGAATTTATGAAATGGAAGGGGTAAAGTGTGAGTGGGGTAAGAGAACAAGGGGAATAATGGCCCATGTGAGACCCTTTTAAAAATCAACAAGGCAACCTGAATCCTCATTTGACCTTCACAAAGTCAAAGCTGCAGTTCAGGGCTAACACTGGCTCCTTCTGGGTATGAAATCTTCCTTGTGAGGTTTCAAGAACTATAGACCACTGCCTTTTACATAAGAAACAAGATCAGAAATATTACCTTGTACTCCATTAGGTGTAGAGTCTATATAAGCCTACACTACAACCTCAAAAATAACATATTTACAATGTTGAGGCCTGAAAGCCTTAAACAAAATAAACTTTCAAAAATTACCCATTAACTGGGCCATCAAAAACCATCTCTCCTTCTAAACTTTGTAGCATGAAAGTATTGTTCCCTTGGACCTGAGAAATGACAAAAGGTCTTGTCCATAGAGCATCAAATTTACCATGATTGCCTTTCTTTTCCTTTAGTGCATCCCATTTGAGAACCCAGTCACCAACCTAAAAATTGTCCATCTTTGCCTTTTTGTCAAAAGCTTCCTTGATTTTCATTTGATGTATTGTGGACCTCTCAATCAGCTAATCTCTAATCTGATGAACTTCTGCCACGTCACTCATTCTGCTTGCCATGTCACTTTCCTCGTTCTGCTCTTCCTACAAAAATTTAGCCACCGGGAGGATCAATTGGATTGGGAAAACTGCCTCGGTAACATATACCAACTTAAATGGAGAATTCCTTTTGGACTTCTTGGTGGTAACCATGTTGGCCCACAATGCAAACTTCAGTTTGGAATCCCAACTCTGCTTGTTTTCTTCTAGCATCTTTTTGATAATCCTTACCAGGCTTTTATTAGATGATTATGCTAGGCCATTAGCTTGGGGGTAATATGAGGTGGAATGTACTAGTTTAGTGCCCATTGAGTCACACATATCCACCAACTCTTTTGCCCTGAAAGTTGCTGCATTGCCTGTAACCAATTTGTTTGGCTAGCCAAACCTAGTGAAAATGTTTTTTGTCAAGAATTTCATGACAACCTGGTGATCAACTTTCTCAATGGGGATGGCCTCAATCCATTTGGTAAAATAATCAGTGGCTACTAAAATCCATCTATGTTGGCCACTGGAATGGGGATTAATCTCCCCAGTGAAATCCAAACCCCATTGCTGGAAAGGGCCACTGGTATGTATTGGCTTCAGGCGTAAAGATCTAAGATGTTGCCTTCCTGCAAAACTTTGGCACTTGTCACAAGATTTCACAAATTAAAACACATCAGAGAATATAGTGGGCTAGTAATATCCACTCTCAGGATCTTGTGGGTTGTGGTTTTCCAATAATGATGTCCTCCACAGATGCTAGAATGGAACCGGTGCATGACTTCATAGATTGCTCTTTGTCTAAACATCTCAAGAGGATTCTAGATGGGTCCCTCCAATAAAGCAGGTTCTTATGGATGCAAAACTTGGCTGCTTTGAGCTTAATGGTCCTGGCTTGGCTTGGACTAAGGCCCTAGGGAACTTCTAGCTTCAACAAGAAATGAGCTATACTGGAATACCAATCACAAGAAGCCAAATCCTCATGCAATGACTGCCTCTGCCCTTGTTCCATTATTACTTCTCTTGTCTGTTCAACATCTGAATTTGTACTCATGCAATTTATATCTAGCATCCTGTAATTTTCTTCAGCCATCAGCTGAGCAAGGACCTGGCCTTTGACAAGCTTAGTGGGTTTCAATTCTATGTTGAACTCGATGAGCTTTGCAATCCATTTAGACCTTCTTCCATCAACATCTGGTTGTGTTAGGACATCCTTTACTGAGGCAGAGGGTACATAGGCAACCACCTTGGAGTGCAGAATGTAGATTTAGAATGGCTTTAAAGACTTAATAAGAGCATAAGCATGCTTTTCAATAATGTCATATCTTAGTTCAGCATCTCTCAAAGTTTTGCTGAAAAAGGCCACTGGGTGCTCTGTACCTTCATCATCTCTTTGTAACAAGACTGCTACAAGGGTGTCATAGGAAGCAAAAGAGAAGATATGGAACTCCTTGTTATAGTCTGGGCTGATTAGAGTGGGAGCTTCCATAATAGCTCTTTTAATGGCTTCAAAATATTTTCTTGCTGCATCGACCCATTTAATCTCTGATCCCTTTTTCAGCATGGAGGTGATATGTTTCACTTGTTCTGTAGAACTGGGAATAAACCTCCTCACAAAGTTGATCTTTCCCAAAAAAGATTGAATGTCCCTTTTCAACCTTGGGACAGACAATGCCTGTATTGCTTTAACTCTTTCTGGATCAATATTGACACCTAAAGCAGAAACTATATGTCCTAAAAGTTTCCATTCTTCCAAAAAAAAACTGTGACTTCTTAGGATTTACTGAAATCCCAAACTTTTTGCACTTCAGAAACACTTTCCTCAAATGCTGCAGATGATCCTGATGACTGCTGGAGTAAACTATTATATCATCTAGGTAAACTAAGACAAACTTTTCCTCTCCCACAAAAGCTATATCCATGGCCCTCTGAAAGGTGGCCCCAAAATTCATCAGTCCAAAAGGCATCTTGGAGTACATAAAAGTTCCCCAAGGAGTGGTGAAGGCAGTATTTTCTTGATCCTCTGGAAGTACAACAACTTGGTTATACCCTGAAAACCCATCCAAGAAAGACATGACTCTAACCCCTGAAACCTTTTGCAGAAAATGTTCCATCTTAGGCAGGGGATAGTTGTCTTTCTTAAAGCATTTGTTCAGGTTCCTGAAGTCAACACACAGCCTGATTTCCCCACTTTTCTTCCTCACAACTAGCAGGTTGGCTACCCACTTCAAATACCTTAGGGGAACTATGATCTTGGCAACTACCAATTTCTTAATTTCCTTTTCAATCAAAGTGAGTAGCAGAGGGTTTATGGGTCTCAACTTCTTCTTGAAAGGGATGGTGTCTTTCTCCAGTGGGATCTTATGCTAGATGATGTTTTTGTCATAAGTCTTAAGGTCATTGTATTCCCAGGCAAAGACTTCAGCAAATTGCTTCATTAGGGTGCAGTATTCAGAACTTTGGGCAGTAGACAAGTGGGTGGACAAATTTATATACTTTGGATAATCTGGGCTCCCTATGTTATGCCTATGGACTGCAGACCTATTTTCTTTCTGGGCAGTCTTATGGGGTACATAATTATGGTCAAACAACTTCTCTAAAGGCACCAACCCTCTAGGTATATGGTTGCTAGGAAATTGTACAATGTTGTCCTAACCAATTTTGTTTCTCAGCTGAGACTGGTGACATTCCTCCATGGCTTCATTCTCTTGATCAATTTTCATTTCAAATAATTCATCAATGGCTTGCAGAAACCTATTGACTTCATCATCATCTTCAAAAACCTTCCAGTATTTGACATTATCAGGCAGAGATGGTCTATATTTTCCCTGAACTTCATAAGCCAATTTAGGGGGCATGGGAGGGATGAAAATGCTAGCAGAAACAGTGAGGGAATCAACAAGCTGATTTTTGACTCTAGGAATATATGAGATACAAAAGCTACTAAAGGAATCTTTGAGCCTCCATACCTCATCTCTGTATGCTTTCAGCGTGGGGTGCTTTGCTTGGAATGTTTTGTTTACTTGTTGAATGATGATATCAACATCTCCAAACACCTTTATGTCTTTGATTCCCATTTATTTAGCAACATTTAAGCCCAATATCAAAGCCTCATACTCTGCTATATTATTGGTGACCTGAAAAGTCAACTTGAAACATAGATGTATGCATTCCTGTGTTGGGGATATCATCACTACACCTGCTCCTGCAGCTTCCCTAGAGCAATCTCCATCAAAGAACATATCCCAAATCTGTGGCCCTTCCTTCTCCATGACCTCACATACTGGTTTCTAGAGTTGCACTGAGGCCAACTGGGATTCTTCAATTTGGATAATACATGCTCCAAAATCAGTGTCCACAACATAAATGGGATGATTAGTGGGATTCTTTTCATCACTGATGATATATGCCAGTTGGGCTTCCCTGTATAACCTTCTACCTTCTCCCCCAAAAACCAGGACAGTGGCATAGGATAGGTCATTTTGCACTGTCCCACTCAACCTTTTAATCCACCCTCTAAAAAGTAGCATGCCAAACTTGGGGGGACATCTACTACCACAATATCCATCATCATGCTCTTCATGGGCAGCTGAGATAAGGTGATGGCCAAGTCTTTGATTAACCCCAGACATTTCAGTTTTTTGGTGATATCAAGGCCCAACTCATCCATAACAGCCTTGGGCATTAGATTATGACTGTCACCTATGTCCAGTAAGCAATTGTGAAGGATTTTGTCATGAATGGTTAAGGAGACATAAAATGATGGGGAACTGTCATCAACAGGTTCAGTAATGGTACTAATAACAATTGGAGGCTTATCATCTTGCAGATTGACACAATCATTTGATGCTTGTGTGGCTTTGAGCTTAAGGACATCAAGGATCGGTTTCTTAAAGGCCTCATTCTTTACTAGTTCTATCAGAGATACAGATATTTTCAACTTCTAGACTTCTGATTCAAAACTGAAAGGGGAAGGGGACTTGTCAGAGCCTCTTACCTCTTGAGCTGGTGCTTTGAGGATGATGGGATCAACTGTTGGTCGCTCCGGCTTGCTAATCTGCTACTCTATGCGGAAAACAACTCTTTGGACAGGGCTTTCTTTGACATTACTCATCCTTGACCTCAGGTTATGTCTATGTTGATCTTCAGTTTGCAGAACAACTTCTCTGTCCCACTCTTGGCTGGCTTGGTCCTTGAGTAATGACTCCTCTTAGGAAGTAAGTGTCAAAAAGGAAGCATTGCCTTTGTCTTCCATGCAATGGATCTCATCCTCTTCATCAAACTGCTCCTCCTCCATGACTACGTTCTAGAAAGGAGTCTTCACCTTCTGTTCTTCACTGGCCTCTTTGCCCCTTTGCATGATCTACAATTGTTCATTTGATCTCCTATATGGATTTGGGTTTCTAGGAGCAAATGTATTAGGAGCCATTCCTTTCCCTAAATGTTGCTCAAATTTTAGCTTGGAGATTTCAGAGGCTAATGAATCTATCATCTTGGTCATTTTGTCTATCTTCGGGTCTGAAGATGAAGAAGATTCACCCCTCTGTCTCCTTCAATCAACATGTCCTTTGAGTTTTTCTGTAGCCAAGATGTTGGATTCTACTTCCAATGCTGCATCCTGCATCTTAGCTAAAGAAGCACATCTTCTTTCTCTCAATAGCAGGCAAAAGCCAGAATCAAAGGCATTGGCATAGGTGAGCTTCGCAGCGATGGGAGTAGGTTTCACTTTAGCTGGTATCTTGATGTACATGCGGTTAAACCTTTTATTAAAATCAGACAACGACTCCCCATTTTCCCTTTTTTGGTTGCCAAACTCAGTATGATAATAGAGAAGATCTTTCTTACCCCCCCAATGCTTTAGGAACACATCATCTAAGGCCTCAATGTCTATTATATACCTAGGGGTTAATTCTCTGAACCATTTTCTGGCCTCTCCATCTAGGCTTTGGACAAATACTCTCATCCATACATCATCCTCACTAATATCTAGGTTATCAGCATAGCTATAAAATGACTCAAGATGTTCCTTTGTTGTGACTCCTTCTGTCCCGGTGAACTTAGGGATGTACTTCTGATATTCTCCTACATGCATGGATTTCAAAGGAGTAGGCAATACCAAGGGCCCATACCTAGCAGCTATGATTCTTTCCATTTTGGTGGGTGCTTGTGGGCCTACCATGATTGGGGTAGATGAAAGAGTGTTAGCAGTCTGAAAGGTAGGGAGTTTAGAAATGATTGACAGGGCTGAAGGAATGTGATGGACAGGAGGGGAGGTTTCCTTTGGCTGAAATGCAAAGGGGGACCTAAAGAATAAGGAGTTTTATGAATCTCTAAAAAAAATTCTTCACTACTAGTGCTAGAGGCTATATTATCAATATGTATGTTCTCTGTTACAAGCCTTTCTTGCAGAGATGCATAAGAATTTTTAGGTTTACATGATCTTGATACTCCATTTTGTGATGTCTTTCTTTCCTTGATAATCTTCTCAGGGTTAGGTACTGGGTTAGCTGGTGATTTTTGAGGATTTCTCCGAGTGTGCCTCACAAACTGAGCCAGAACTGTGATGTGGAGTTGCTAAGAGGTTCAGCCTCCGGTAGAGTCGCCAAATAGATGATTGCAACCAAAAATGTGTCCAGACTTTGTCTATCATCGAAGTTGGATCTGTGTCATTCTCCCAGGGAAGCTGAGCTTCAATCTCCTCTTCCCGGCAATGGTGCCAATTATGTTAGTCTCCAGGAAACTCTCCTAGGTTGTAGCTCGGATATGTCTGGTAACATATAATCTTCAATATGGTTCTAAGAACTTATTAGGATGGGTGATGGTTTGGTTCAAGCCAGATAACTACTCCTACTCTGTTTTCACTCCAGACATGCATGAACACCCTTAGACTACAAGGCTTTAGACCACAAATGCTCAATCAGTTTGGAAATTAGGTGAATAGATGAAGAATACTAACCACACCAGTAGATGCATACAGAATGTATGATGGCCAGTTGAAACTAGTAAAGAAACTTGCAAACCTAATCTATCAATGCAGAGATAAGATGACAATTATCTTTCATTAGATACAGAAGAAACCTGAGTGACCTACTCACTGATACATTCAATTGTCTAATCCAGAGATAAGATGACAGTTATCTAGCATTATATGTAGAGGAAATCATGAATACAACACTTCAGGCACAAGTTTAGAACAGAGAAGGAATGGGCATTGAGCAATTAACAGCAAAAGAAGCTTGCATTGCTGAAAATGAAGATGAGACGCTACAAGTTACAGAATATTTACAGTCTCCAGAAGTTGAACCAAAAACCAATCGCCAACCCTGATTACATCTTTCTCTTGGCTATTTATAATCTATAATTACAATGGTCCTTAGCTGTTTAGGGATGGAGGGGTCTTAATTGACCACCAACTACCATTAACTGTCTAATAGCATCTTTGAACGCAGTTGGTTTCTTTGCTACGAAAACTTGATCGGTTCTGGTACTGTGTTGTCCTTTAGGTGGTCAGATTGATTCTGGCAGTGGAGTTCCATGACTTCTTAATTCGATTGTTGAATCATGTTGTGTCCCTTTATCCTTCGGCCATGCTCTTCCTTTAATCTGGTTTCATGGTCAGACTGTCGCCGGACTGACAGAGTCGGCCATATTCTTCTTCGCGTAGCAGATAGGACGTGGGGTATGGAGTGCATGGGTGGATGAATGGTGGTGAGTGATTGTGCATGGTGGCCGTCGGATCAAGGGAGATGTGTGGTGAGGATTGCTTTTTGGAGGCTAATGGTTGTGGTGGGAGCGGGGCATATCCAGGCCGTTAGATCTTTAGGTGAGCAAATCAGATAGTTATCAGGTGGCGGAGATGTGTGGGTGATAACGCGCAGGGTGGTTTGATCTAAGTGGTAGTGGTTTTTATCACGCAAGCATCAGGCGATAAGTGGTAAGTGTTAGAATGCACCCGATGCCATTCGGTGAATGACACGTAGCGGCGGGGGAAAAGGAAAACCGCCCTCATTGCTCGGGTACCTTTCATGCTTGTTGTCCACACGATATGGGCGCTAACCATTAGATCTGATGGGGGTGATCTAATAGCGAAGGAGTGTCGGGCAGGTTGGTGTATTGGATGGGATGTGGGCTACTGGATCGGTGGGAAAAGATCAACGACGGAGGAAGGTGGAATGTACGAGATGTCTTCGAGAAATGTGTTGTAGGCTTGTAAAGCATATGGGTAAGGTTTTATGGGTATATTTGGCTTTCGCGCTTGGGGCTACGGATAAAGAGGGTTTTGTCTGGGTATGAAGGTAAATTTAGGAAATGGAAGGGGTAAAGTGTGAGTGGGGTAAGAGAAGAAGGGGAATAATGGCCCTTGTGAGACCCTTTTAAGAATCAGCAAAGTAGCCTGAATCCTCATTTGACCTTCACAAAGTCAGCACTGCACTTCAGGGCTAACAATATGGATGTAAATATTGCTTTCCTCAATTGTGTGATTGAGGAAGAAGTGTACATAGAACAACCTATTATAGTTGCTACAACAATTTCAAAATTTTGACCACTTCAAAATTTTGGAGGCCCCCTCCTCACTAAACTCTCACCTTCGTCTACATCATGTCAATGTTTCAAACCCTCAATATCGAGTTGGGTTTCCCTCCAACACTTGGGAAAGTTTCAATTTACAAGTTTCCATCTTAATTTTCTCCTAAAGTCATAAGTCGTATCTGGAGACCCTAAATTCAGCTTGAAATATGCGACCTTTGACCCTTTCAACCACATCTCATTCTTCCTAGGTTGCTAAGTCACACAGTTGCAGAGTCGCAGAAAACTAGATTTCTTAAGTTCAATGACTCTGTGACCTTGCAACTTGTGCTTCCCATTAAGGGTTGAGTGACAAGGTCACCCAGTCGCATGATTCTTGGATTTTGCTCTTGCGACATGGAATTATCTGTGACCTAGTGAACTCGTTTGGACACTTATTCACATGATCACATAGTTTCTAGGTCACGTAGTATGAGGGCTTCTCACTCACAACCCACCTAGAATTGCAACCCAACGACCACCACTCCCACACGTGCGACCCTTTTCAATATAAACACCTCACCCCCATTTGTCATTTTATCGGTTGTTAGGAGCTCTTGAAGTGGATGGTTTTGGAAACCTAGTAGGTGGATGACCCCTCCTCTCTAGGTAAATGACTCTTATCCTACCCTACAATGATTATTTGTGCCATGTGTCTTCCCTTATGGACTTGCCCCTACACCTTCCTTTTTCTTCCTAAGTTTACTTACCTTTTTGTACCATTTCTAAGCCTCTCTCATCCCAAACCCGCCAACCCCTTCCTTCATTCACTTGATGTCATTTATTGATGTCCCACTTCTTATTTGAGGAGTATCTCCTCACTCATCAATCACCCATGATCCCTTGTGCCCTAATGAGTTCGCAACAAGCCCTGCAATCCTTTTTTTTTGCTTGAGTCGTGACTTTGCCACCCAATTACCAAGAGGATCTAGGTCACACCACTGAAAATTGTGATCGCCTGTGTCTTGTGACATAGTGACCCATTCACCCTAGTTGTTGTTTAACCCTTAGGCTTATCACTCTCACAAGATCCCAAATTCGCAAGGTTGCAAAATCGCACCATAAATCTAGTCGCAACTATGCGACCTAGCAACCCTGCAACTCAGTGACTTCCCCTACTTGCAACTTTGTGACCCTATCACACCTCTCACATCCCTAAATCATAAGTCACAAGGTCGCATAGTTGGTCAACCCAGAAACCTACAACCTCACTACATTGCAACCCTACGACCTCCTTTCACCAGTAACCTCGCAATCCGTTAACCTATTCAAGCTAACAAGTCGCACTATCACCCTCCTAATGATATTAAACTCTTGTAACCCCTAACCATTGTGACCTTGCAACCTGCCCATAGAAAATTGTTGCGACTCAAGTGCTTCTGAGATCCAGTCTAAAAATTTTCTCTTGCCAATATTATATATGATGTTGCTTTCATCTTGGGATTGTTTATTCAAATTGTCAGGTGACATTGATTTGGGTAGCATATATATATCATCCTTCTCTAGAGAAATGATGCCACTAGTAGTCAAAGCTTCCCACAAGAGTGTAGAAAGAATCATCCAAGAGAACGTAGAGGATCCACCTCCACCACCAATCTACATGGATACAACTTGCAATATCAACAAAATCACCAAACTCACATGTTGTGACATCTACTCAGAGTTCACAAAGAAGGACATCCCTCAAGACCATGAATATTTCAAGGTGTACATCAACGTTAAGAGGTCTTGGTTGCACAAAGTAGTTGCACACCCACCAGTCTTCCCATGTGCAGAAACTGTAGAGTGGATATTACAAAACAATGATGAAGATTGTTGGGTTATTAGGAAGCATACATGTGAGGCCTTCACTCTTTTAGTGCTACTGACATCACATCCTATTATAAGTTGTTAGAACAAGAAAAAAAAATTGACACTTGGTGGCTATCGGATTTAAGGGTTCGACCAAGGATATTTTGAAGTCATGGTAGCAAGAAACATCCAAGTTCAAGGTAAAGGCATATTAGGTTTACTAGACAGAGGGCCTTAGAAAGGTATATTAGTACATGGCAGCTATGATGAACCAATTGTATGGAAAAGTATATATTGACACCTTTTTAGGAGCACGGGTCCCTATAATGTACTTAGTAGCCACCTTAGCGACTATCTTCAACTGGGGAATAATTTTTTCATTGACTCTAAAGTCAAACATCCAAGCTACAAATAATATCGAGAAAGCCCAACCATCGGAATTTTATATGGCATCATACCTCATGGATGCAGTATGTTCTAGGTGTCAGTTTGAAGGATGGAGTTTAAAGTGGACCCTAGAGACACATGATCCCATACACATTTATTATAATATTTGTTGGGATCCAAGTTACAAGAGTACGCATGAAACTACTTCTAAATCATCCATTACTCCTTTGTATCAAATACATTTTGGAGAAGATTCCCCTTGCATGTTTAAGAGGGCTAAAGAAACTCTTATTAAGGTGGATGATTGGTTTCCCATTGGAGAGGCCACCGTCATCAAAGTATTTAGCCCTTATAAGCCTCCACATGCTCTTCCTACATTGGCAACAGATGGAGTGCTCTTACAAGAGGTCAGTTATCAATTAACTATAGGTTTCTCCTAGACATTAGTAAAAGGCAAGAAAAAGTCATGGCTTGCTTCCCCACTGACCATTAGGGCATATACCCTAGAGAACTTCAAGGAAGCTAAAACAAAGGCTAAGGAGATGAAAGGTTTCTACTTCGTAGATTTGAGCCACCATAGGTATGACCCAAAGGGATTTTTAGCAACACATTGCAAGAATGTAGGTTTCAATTGGTCCTATATTCATACCAAGGATATTCATGAAGACAAAGTCAGAAACTGGTATAATGCCACTAGGGAAATAAGACCAAATGAACAACAAGAAAAGGAGGAATAACAAGTAGACAACTATCAAGAGAGTATAAGCTTGGAAGCTAGAGTCACCTTGCACAAAAGAAAGAAAGGGTAGTGAAATACAGATGGAAAAAAATAAGCACAAAGGTAGGCATCAAGAAGACCCATTGAACAAGCAAGAGGAAGATAAAGATAAAGATACCCTGGAAGAAAGGAATGAAACAATTTCCACGAAGAAACCAGAGATAAGGAGGAAAAGGGAAGAAGAGCTTAAACAATCATAAGAGGCAGGAAATCAATAGGATGAGGAACTTCGACACTAGTAACAAGAGGAGGAAATGAAGTGAAAGGTAGAAGAAGAGCGGCTTAAGAAAGTGGAAGAAGAGAGGAATGCATAAGAAGTTGAAAAAAAGAAAATGAAAGAAGAAGAAGAAATAAGAAACAAATAAAAAGAGGAGGAACTAAATAGAAAGAAGGAAAAGGGGGAAGAACTAAAGAAATGACAAGAAGAAAAGGAAAATGAAAAGAAAATAATTGAAGAAGAAAAAAGAGAAAATATGAATAATTTAAGCATAGGTCGGAGGAGGAGGAAATCAAGAGGCAGTAGGAAGATCTTAACAAGAAAACTAAACTAGATCACCTTAACGAGCAATGTTGTCAAGGGTCCAGGATGCAGGCTAATTTATCTCCATTAGACATTCCTCCTCCCACCCCAATTACTAGTGAACATCTTCCACTCAAAGAGTTAGGAATCCCATAAGAACAAGAAGTATTTGATATCACCATATTGACCTTAAATCAAATCTAGTGTAATATTATGCAGGAGAAAAGAAAATGCTATGCAAACATTCCAGTCAATCCTTTATCTGTGACTACAGAGAAGGAGAATGTCATAGACACTACATTGAACCTTGAAATGATCGCTTCATCTAGAATGAATTTTGTAACTGCAATGAAGTTAAATGTGAGCAGGTTAAATAGAAAGGTTACTAAACTACAAGCCAAGTTGCATGATTTCTAACAAAGAGATGGCCAAGAAGAAGAAGAGAACTAGGTTTTGTGCCTTGTCCATTCAAGTAGGAAAGAGTTACAGGCTTCCATTATAGAAGAAGTAGCCACATTGGAAGACATTATGGCCTTGTTCTATTAAGAGATGATTAAGTTGCCTAAGACTGTAGCACCATTCCGGACCATACAGGCCGAAACTAAAGAGAATATAACTATGCTCAAACAAGCCACCACAACTATCAATAACATGTATGATTGGGTTTTCAAGAATATGGATGCACCAGGAACTCTCCCCGCAAAGGATTGGATAACTACTCAAAATGACAAGTTCCAAAACCGCATTAAGATCCAATCACAAGATAAACTAGCAAAGGACGTGGATAGGATACTAGCCTCATATAAACATCTATTGAGTGAACTAGAGTTTGTGATCCTAGTACAAAAAGTACCTTCTATTGGATCAATTGGTGAAGTAAGGGGTGAAGAAGAATTTCTCTAAGAAATTCAATAATTTTTCATCCCCTTCAGATAGGATGCTACCATAGAAAATTTGTTGTTTATAAAGGAAACAATTACCTGGTATGTGGTGGAACCGTTAAGAATATATACTAAGTTGGTGACCTTGTGTAATCAGATTAAGGCTAAGAAGAACACTATATTTCCAGACACTCTAGAGTGCCTTCAGAGACATGGGGACGAGCAACAAGAGGTGATAAAAAAAAAGAAGAATACAAGCTTTCACACTCATATATTGTACACAAACTATATCAAAATGTTACAGAGTTGTCTATTGTTAGATTATTGGAGTAGAGCCATATCTTTCATGTAACATGTGCATAGTAGAATAGAGACTAAAGTAGAGTAGAATCTCATGGGAATGTGAAAGGGAATTAGGTAGCTCAAGAGTCACTGGTAGAAAAAAGTCACCCCTCTTTCTATAAATATGTTCTCATGACACATTGTATAGGACTTTTAGCTTTGGACTTATCTTTTATGCATATGGTTTGAGAATTAAGAGATATTCTAGTAAATTCAAGAAGTAGTTTTATATTTCCACTTATGGATTTGATGGAGGTATTATGTAATGGTGCCATGGATATTCTCAGCTTAATGACTTAAATTTCCTTGAACTTTGGCTTATTGTTTCCTTGTGTGTCTTCTTGCAATGCGGGGTTTCTCTTGCAGCACATGGATGGTATATGATGTGCTTAACTTATGCTTATGTTGGTAAATTGTTTTATTGGCGTTAACATTGTATCATTGTATGACTATACACTTACTTGTGCTTATATATGGTTATTAATCACGAACTTATTCATGATAGTTTGTTCAATCAATGAAATAGAAAACAAAATGGGAATGTATTTAAACAATAAAGAGTTACTTCTTAACACATTCATATTTCAATGAATTCATATCAATTCTAATTATGTTATGTTCTTCAGAGATAGATCTTACATAAATTCAATAGTATAAAACAATTGATACAACAATAGTGCCCAATATCATAATGTCATACACTATTTAGAACAAGAATTAAAATCAATTGCAAAAATTCCGATAACAAAATGATTAATTTACATCCCATCCAATAGTGCACATAAATGAAAATTAATTAACAGCATACCAAAATCTCATTACAAGGATTTGCAATCCTTGCGCAGCGTCATATCCTTGGGGAAATTTACAACAGTAGTGCAAAACAACCTTCTCTTAATTCAGAACTAATTTTTTTTGTCTCTCCATAGTTCAACTCACAGTACATTACAATAGTGCAAATGCACAACAAGAAAATTAACAGAGTTTTCCCCAAACCTCGAATCTAAAGTTTATCTAAAGCTTTCCCCTCACTTATAACTATAATATCCTATTACAATAGTTCTTTCAAGGCCTCTAGTTGCAGAGAAGAGGAACCACTTCCTCATTCTCCAAACTCCTATTTAATTACAAAAATATTACTAAAAATGAAGAATTGTTAAGAGTAGTTTTCCAGGTCCAGAATTAAAGTTGTAAATTATCCGTTCCCTCTTTGTTGGTCTCTTTCCATTGCTCTAAAATGTCTCAAATCTAAACTTATCCAACTGATTTCCTATTACAAACCAATCAAAACTAAAACTAAAATAAATTAAATTGCAAATTAGAAATCAGAAAAATAAACACTCATGAAATTGCTAAATTAAAATAAATAAAATCCAAACAAATTCCAAGATGTGATTGCTTCTAATGGATCTGATTATCTTTTGAGTAATGTTAGAGGATGAATTAGTGACAACAATTTTCCCAAGCCAATGAAATTTGCCCAAATCAAAATTTGGAGAAACTAATTGTTGTTACAAATTCGACAATGTCTTATGATGAATTCTTGGGTCATTAAATGATTAAATCTGCTAAAATTAATAGCCCCAAATTATTCTCCTCAGACCTAACTTTCCAACGAGCTATTGTGAACTTCATTTGGTTAAGTAAATATTGAGATATGTCTTTCCAAAGTTTAAGTGTTAAAATTATCATAATTCTGGAAAAATGTTTGTCCAGGCTGAAATTAGGCAATTTTAATTAAAAAAATCTAATCTAAACTAACTTAATTAATTAATGTTAATTAAAATATATAATTATATTAATTAATTATATACAAATTAATTTAATTAAATTAATTACAATATATTATTAAAAAATCAATAGTGGCTATTGGTTCCATTGAATGGACCATGAGAATAGGGAAGTTATAAGAGATTAGTGGTGGGAGGCATAAGGGAAAGGGATAAGGAGTTTCAGATGTTTGATTTCAGAGAGGAATTCAAATAGAAGTTTTGAAAATATAAAGTCCCAAAACGCTGAGGTGATGATGAAGTATGATAGAAAGAAGAGTTACCGAGCTCTGGCGATTCGACTGCAATCTCTAGGTCTAGGGTTTAGCGCCTCAAACTTGCAAGCCCAGAGTCAGTTCTGGACACGCAGAGAGACAGGATAGTAGATCTACTAAATAGAGGTCGAGGACTGACCTGACAAATGGTAAACGGGGGGTCCACTGGGACCCCATCCTTCAAACAGGTTATAATGCAGAAACAGAAAGCGCAGGAAGGATTTAAAATCACTGGCTATGGAGAGCGTAAGGAAAATAACGAAACTAGCAACGAAAAGAAACAAAAGATGCAAACAGAGAAAAGAAGCAACCCAAAAATGAAAGAAAAAGTAAGTAATGGAAAGGAGAATAGGGACAAAAGAGCATATGCAGACCAAAGGGACAAAGTTCCAACAAATACCCAAACAGAGGAAGAAGAGGAACATGAAGCAGAGAAACAGTCTCGAGATGAAAAGGAGAAAGAAACAGCTCCACACCCTAGCACCAACAAATCAACGCAAGGAACATGCAAACCAAAAAAAATAGAAACCCTCAGAGTGGTTTTTACAGATCCGGAGATTCAAGCCCATAGAGAACACATGTCAGAACATGCAGTAATTTGCAAGTTCATGGGACTGTGGCCAACGGAACGTGCGCTCTATCAATGGATCAAGCAACATTAGAAACCTAAAGGTGATGTCAAACTACACCTAGGAGCAAAAGGTTTTTTTACTGTTGTTTTTACGAACTTAGAGGATAAGGACAGGGTTTTTGATGGAGGTCCTTACTTCTTTGCATCAGCGGGACTCTACATGAGACCCTGGAAAACCAACTTTGTGCCAGAAAAAGAAACCTTCACACAGGTTCCTCTGTGGATTTGTTTATTCTCCCTTCCAATAGACTATTAGGGATTAGCGACGCTTAAGCAAATAGGAGACCGTCTAGGAACTTTCATCAAAGCTTTAGAAGCAACGATGCAACGAAGGTACACTTCTTGCACAAGAATCTGTGTGGAGATGGATGTCTCAGGAGCTCTGCATGAAAGCTTATGGCTGGAGTTTAGAGATGAGGACTACTTTCAAGCCATCGATTATGAGAAAATCCCCTTCCGATGTAGAAGGTGTCATGAACATGGACACCTTGCCAGAGACTGCCCTTTAAACAAAACAGAGGAAGAACACAAACCAGAGCAAGCAGCAAAGAGCAAAGAAGCCTTCACAAAACCAAGAGCAAGACAAAGAGCCAACAGGAAAAGAATAAACAGAGCAGGAGTAGAACCAGGCATTACCAACAACACCTTTAGCATTCTAGAAACCGACACAGATTCAGAAGGAACAAACAAGGAAAAGAAACTGAATAAAAAGCCAAAAGACAAGCAAGGCCATAAAACAAAGAACGGGGAGGAAAATCCAATCAGAACAGAAGTCCAAATGCAAGAGCCAGAAGACGAACATGATGAAGATACTGATATGCTAACCAGTGATGGTGGTAGTGAAGAGATGGAGCTCAATGAAGCTCTAGAGAAGGAAGGGGTGAACCTCCCAGTCATGGAGGAAAACTGGAAAACTCAAGGACTAGAAAACATTTCGGAAGAAGAATTAAGGAAGATCAGTGACCTATTCATCGCAAGACAAAAAGCGGAATTAGACAGGCAAAACAGAAGATTAGGTATTGCAACAGGAACAGGAAATCATTCAAAGAGCATCTCTCTTAATCCAACAGGTCTGAAGCAAAAAAAGAAAAGAGGACGAAGAACAAATGGGGAAGTATTGCAAGATTTGGGGATTTTAATGCTAAATTCAGGCAAAATGAAGGCTCTAAATGCCTTCCTGTCTTACCAATAATATATCTAGTTATAAATGAAAATCATTTCATGGAATGCAAGAGGGCTCAATAGCCAAGCGAAACAAAGACTTCTTAAGAGAAAGTTCCAAAGAGAAAAGTCGGATATTATGTTCATACAGGAAACCAAATGTGCCACCAATCACATGGTGAACATCACCAAAAGGCTGGGCAAACCTATAGAATTTATAGAAGTAGCCAGTCAAGGATGGGAAGGAGGCATAGCTACTCTATGGGACACTAGAATGGTAGGTATCCTCTCAATGGAAGCTACCAGATCATTCGTAGCCACGGAAGTTCAAACGATAGGTAATTCTGAAAATTACTTATGCATAAATGTTTATGGACCGCAAAGGTTAGAAGATAAATTTTCTTTTCTTAACTCTCTTATGAGTTTAAAGCTTAGACATCCCACCTCGAAGATAATTATGGGTGAAGATTTTAATATGATAACCTCTCTCCTGGAGAAGAAAGGAGGAATCAAAAAGCTCAACAAGGATGCAGAACTCTTTGCAAAATTCATTGAATCTGCAAAACTAGTAGACATCCTACCCAAAAATGGTTCCTTCACTTGGAACAATAGAAGAGGAGGAGAGAAGCTGATTGCTACACGATTGGACAGATTTCTTATCTCTGAAAGCATTTTACTTGAAGGAATAACAGTGGATTCTGACATTCTTCCCAGTGGAGGATCAGATCACTGGCCAATCTCTTTGAAGGCAGCCTTCCTAGGGACCCCTAGAAACAAGCCTTTCAGATTCAAAAAGTTCTGGTTGAATCACCCCAACTTTGTTCAACTGCTGGAGAAATGGTGGTGTGAACCATTGGACATTAGAGGAACCAGAATGTTCAAGCTCCAAAGCAAATTAAAACACATCAAAAACAAAATTAAAGAATGGAATGCAACTGAATTTGGGAACATCTTCTAGGAAAAAGCCATCATAGAAGGCAAGTTAAATCAAATTCATAAGCAATGGACCTCGGGGAACATTAGTGAAGACTCAAGGGAATAGGAGAAAGCACTGATGCAACAATGGAAACTCCGGTGTCAACAGGAAGAAACACTCTGGCGACAAAAATCAAGGATCCAGTGGCTAAAGGAAGGAGAACAAAACACAAAGTTTTTCCATAGATCTACGCTAGACTACAGGGGTGCAAATAAAATCCTTCAACTCAATAATGAAGCAGGGGAAACTCTTCAAAATCACAAGGAAGTATCAACTTTGCTTACTAGGCATTTTAATCATATATCTCAGGAAAGGCAGGAAGAAAGAATAGAGGCCATAGAGGAACTAACCCAAGCAATACCTCACATCATAACTAATGAGCAAAACACAACCCTGTTAAGAGCCGTCTCGATGGAGGAAGTGGAAGATGCCGTCAAGAGTATGTCGAATGATAAAGCACCTGGGCCTGATGGTTTTACAATAAATTTCTATAAAGCCTGATGGCCTACTATTGAAACAGAGGTTTGGGAAGTTGTAGAAGATTCCAGGCGATCCTATTCCATTCTCAAATCGCTAAATTCCACCTTCCTTACTCTAATTCCTAAGGAAGAAGAAGCCAACTCTCCAGAAAAATTTAGACCTATAGCTTTATGTAATGTGAATGTAATGTGATATATAAAATCATATCTAAAGTTATAGCCAATAGACTTAAGTCAATTCTTCCTGATTTAATTTCAGAAGAGCAGTCAGGCTACGTGGAGGGTAGACAAATTTTGGACAACATCCTTTTAGCTCAGGAGATGGTTCACACCCTTCAGACAAGAAAATTGGCAGGTATGCTAATGCAACTGGATCTCTCCAAAGCATTCGACAAAGTCAACTAGAATTATCAGGAAGCCATTCTGAACACTTTTGGCTTTGACAAGCAATGGACCAAATGGATCCTAGCACTGATTAAATCCACCAAATTTTCTATCCTGGTCAATGGCTCCCCCTCGGAACCCTTCTCCCCCTCCTGAGGTATCAGGCAAGGAGACCCTCTCTCCCCCTTCCTTTTTGTTATCCTTATGGAAGGGCTCAGCAGACTTATTCACAAAGCAAGAGATGAAGGCAAAATTAAAGGATTACATCCACTTCACTCCATTCCTGCAACAACGCACCGGTATTTTGTAGATGACACCATGCTGCATGGCACCCCAACTGTGAAAGAAGCCGTGGCTTTCAAGAACATTCTAGACCTCTTCAGCAGAGCTTCAGGTATGGAGATCAATCATGCTAAATCTATTATTTTCTTCTTTAATACTCATCTAGCCATTCAGAAGCATCTATCTAATATTATGCCGGCTCTTAAAGGAGTCCTCCAAAAAATTCAAACTATACAAATATCATTTATGTGGAGTGGCAATGCTAAGAAAAAGAAATGGGCACTTGTGGCCTGGAACAAACTTTGCAAATCAAAAGCAGGAGGGGGCTTAAACCTCATAGATCCCCACACCATCAACATGACATGTGGAGCTAAGTTGTGGTGGAGATGGTTGAAGGAACCCAATCTACCATGGGACAGACACTGGAAGGAAAAATATACTCCCGGCTGTAATGAACAGGATTTAATAAGGTTACAAGAAGTGCCAGAGGGTTCTCCAATATGGAATTTAGCTAGAAGGAACCATAACTTAATTCAGGACCACAGTTTCTGGGAAATCCACAATGGGGAAACCGCTTTTTTTTAGGAAGATGCTTGGCAACAACTCCCAAGGCTAGAAAAACTAGAGCCAGAAGATTTTAAAAGAGAATGTCAGAACAGGGGAAGGTACATGGTCCACCATTACTGGAGCCACAGCAGCAGCGACCAGGAATGGAGAGATTGGTTAATCCAAGATACTGACATTCCAATTGAGGTAAACAATAATATAAGGGATTTGCTAAGCCATCTAAACAAAAGAAAAATCAGAAAGGCTACAGAAAATGATAAGCTAAGATGGGGCATGAAAGGGAGTGATAATTTCACTCAAAGAAGCCAGGGAGCAGCTAGAGCACTCTGAGCAAGGGGAGGTAATACAATGGAGCAACAAGGTCTGAGACTCCTTGTTTTGGCCCAAAATAAAAACTTTTCTATGGCTCCTAATGCGGAAAAAAACTCTTACCTGGGAAAATCTGCGCAAAAAAGGATTTAATGGCCCTTCCATATGCCCTTTGTGCAAAACAACTGAAGAAACTATGAACCATCTTTTCAATACCTGTGAATGGGCGGAGCACCTTTAGAATTGGATGGAAACTATAATGCAACAAACTAACAGGGATAGAGACTCCATCAAAAACACCATTATGAATTGGCAAAGCGAGTACTCAAACAATTCAAGAATCAATAGTATTTGGAAAGTCCTGCCAGGGTTCATAACTTGGACCATATGGAAAGAAAGAAACAGAAGAATTTTTCAGAATGAGCACAGAAATTTAGAGCACTCGCAAATTACCTTAACCGAAAATGTTCGACAATTAATCTTGGTAAAGTGCAGAGCAGATCCTGATAACCAAGCTTCGGCCGGGGATTAGCAAATTCTAAAAGTCTTCAAGTTGCACAATGGACAAAACATGGTAACCACAGAATGCCAGCAAAAACCAAGAATGGGGCCAATTGGCTGGAGTCGTCCCCCTGTAGGGTTCCTAAAGCTGAACTTTGACGGTGCCTTGAGAGGCGATCCTGGTTTAGCAGGCATTGGAGGAATCATCAAGAATCATGAAGGGGAAATTCTTCACATTTACAGTAAAGCCCTAGGGGAAGGAAACAATAACGAAATGGAATTTGCAGCCATGGAAAGAGGACTAAGGATTGTTAGACTAAACCAAACAAGCAACACAGTGATTGAAGGCTATTCAGAGGTGGCCATAACAGCGGCCAGGAAAATCTACAGGGGAACGCCAGCAAGTAAGGTTACCAGACATTGGTGACTTACCAAGGTAACAGACAACATTGCCAAACTGTTAGGAGAAATGAAAGGTCTCACCTTTCAGTCGGTACGACGGAAAGCTAATACGGTTGCTGACCCTGGCGAATCATGGGATTGAACACCCTAACACAATGTGGGACAGTTGTTGGCAGGATATTGACAACCCAGAATTAAAAGGTAAATGCATGCAACTCTCCAGGTTGGATTTGGTGATGGCAGAGGAGTCCGATCGGAGGGTCGAATAATACAGAGTCACAATTGATTAGACATGCTGATTAGGCAGGCACCATTAAATCCCAGCATGGCTCGAAGGACAAACGAGATAAGGGAATTTATGTCAGAAGTAGGTGATAAATATTTTCGCAGTTTTCATGATCTGTAATGGAATGAGCTGCTGCAATATGTTAAGGACAGGGAACACTTGGAAAGCTATGGAGCAGGCAGGGAGCGGTGACCGTAAGGGGAGGCAATTATACCAAAACCATACCAATATTCCATCTCGCAGCAATTATGTTGATTTGACATGCAAGTTGCACAGAGAAAGGCAACCATACACCGATCACCTCCCAGGGACTTGCTATTTAACTACCATCAGAGGCAATAGGAAAAGAATTGTTTTATCATGTAGCAAGACAGAGCCTTTTCACTCTACAGATAGCGCTCAGGAAAACACCATGGGAGCAAGCAACAAAATGGTAGGGGAGGGTAGCCGAAATCAATCAGCCAACAAAGACCTTCAGCATGAGAGAGAAATGTACAAAACGAGGACCTCTCAACGCAACAAGTGTAAAATCATCGACTTGGAAGCCATGGTCTAGGAGGAGAAAAAACTTTTAGACCAGCAAATTGGGAAAGAAGTGGACTGGCTCCTGGACCTTGGCATAGTCAACACTCGCGCCACTCAGTTCGTCAGAACCCAAGCAGAGAGCTGGCGCATGAAGACCCTTCTTACGAAGGCGTTGGGTACACAGGATGAACAAGTGGAGCAACTGCGAAAGCTTCAGAATCTCACAGAAGCCATGGAGCATGATCATATGGCGATAGTTGAAAGTATTGAATTCAAGCTGACTTCGCTGGATCAACAAGCTGACTCCTTCAACAAAAAACTCACAGTTCTGATTAAACTTTTAAGAAACGTCATTGGCAATGACAGCAAGCTTTCAGAGATGCAGAAGAGCAACTTGACTGGTGATCAGCTGGGAAATCCTCCCAAGCTAGGACAAGTCAACATGTAACGGTCTTCACTGAGCCTCGGCGGTCTGTTTCTCTGTTTTTTGTGGCCTGCTATCCTCGCCTCCCTCTTCTTTTCGGGTTGATCTATCTTCTGACTAAGGAGCTTGTCGAGAGCCTTCTCTGACAGGTCCTCGTTGTCTATGTCCTTTTGTTTGTTCTGGTTCTCTGCCGCCCTGCGAGGTGTGCTGGTTTTGAGTTTTCAGTTAATCTTTTTGGTCACATGAAACTTGGTCTTTTTAGTTAGGCCTGCTGACAAGCGGCCCGTAATCTGCAGATGCAGAAGTTTTGTACTATATTTTCTTTTTGTTAATATCAAAAGCTGACTTACAAAAAAAAAGATGAAGTATGATATAGGCTTTGTGTCGAGATATATTTTAATACCAAGAGTCGCCAAAGCATTGAAGGTATGTCATGGGAGTTTTGAATTTCGGGGATCTATTTAAATAAGCTTCGAGAAATATAATGTGTTGAGGTCATTTAATGTTGGGGGTTTGTATAGGCCATCATCGTTATACATTTCGAAGGCCTATTTAAATGAGTTACAAAATTTAAAAGTCTCGAGATCTTGATATGGAAGGAAGGAGGGAGAAATAGATAATGGTTTTTGAGAGTATGGATTTAGTAGGTTTCAAGATTTTGGAAGTGAATTAAAAATAGGAGCTACAAAATTGAAAAGTGCTAAAATGACATGTTCTTGAAATGTGGTAAGGTGACTTAAGGTGAGGAATGATGGGATTTTGGGAAGAAGGATTTTGGAGACTCTTGAAGAAGAAGTTAGGATAGGGAGGAGTTCTAACATTATAAAAAATTACAATCACTTGGTAATATTAGTCTCGATCACATAAAAAAACTATAATCATTTGTAATTTCGGTTCCGATCACATAAAAAACTACAATCACTTGTAATTTCATGATTTCGGAAGCTTGAATAATTGGGAATTTCACTTCACTTCCGAAATCTGAATATATTTTAATTGTTCTACAAATTCGTTTATGGAAATTTTGTAGGACTGTTAACAAAATAAAATAAAAATTAATTAAATATTAATACAACACAATATTTACAATTAATTTACAAAAATTAAAGTAATATATATTTTGTCCATTTTTTTCACCTAGACAATAAAAATCATCAAACTTCGGATAAGCGTCATTTGTAAATTGTGCATCCAAATGAGATGTAGCGAGAACCAATGGAAAGCTATTGAAAAATCAAATCATAATGAAAATCTGAAGAAAACAAAAATATCACAATTTTGTAGGACACTTAACCAAAAGAAAATATTAAAAGGTGATTTAACCAAAATTTACGAAAAGGATTCTCATCATTATTATAAAGACAATAAGTTAAAAATGGAGGTGTTGTGATTTCACCACAACAATGGTGACACATGGAGAAGAAACACTTATTTCTAGTTAAAAGATGACGAAATTTTCTTTACCTAAAGGTTTAAAGTGAGGAATTTTATTAAGGTCAAATAGTAAAACATTTCGCATGGGTCCCACATTAGTGAACCAAGCATTATAAGTTCAAAAAGATAAGTACTCAAAGCGACCGAGTCTAAAATCATATCTGAATTTTGGGAAGTATTTAATATTTAAGATTACCTCGTATGAGTAATAGAAGAAGGTACATACAAGAATTTTTTGATAAAGCATATATCCATCGATATGAATGGTCTTTGACATTGCTTCGTTGTTAGCAAGCTTGGTCAGTACCCCAACAAACTTGTCTTTTATGCCATACAAGTATGTCTCCGCTGCTAGCGAGCATCCATAGCCTCGACGGGTTTACATGTATTTCCTATGCTTCCCCATTTGATCACTCTTTTGATAAACACATTTGCAAGCTAAGTTTATGATGTACCTGAGTGAAATAGGTGGGATAGTAAAAGAGACTTATGCTAATGCAGATAATACTTCCATAATGTTGACTCCATATTCTTCCTTGTGATTATTCATTTAGAGACTTTATAAGGTGGAGGGATGGGAAGGATCCATTGAGTTAAAATCAGATCAATTATTTCCTTGAAAAAATGAACTATATCAATTAGAAAGAATGTGTGTTCCTCCATGAAAAATATTTAAAGTAAGAGGGCTTTATGATTCCATAAAAATGTCCCTTGAAGGTAAATGAAACCCATTGAAATAGACAGAGTACAAATTTACCATGTATTCCAATCAATATTGGGTGAGAAAAATTCCTTCCAAATAAATCTTGGCAATATCAGAAACATCAATAAAAAACCAACAGGAAAAAGAAATCCAAACTAAAGTGAAAGAAATCAGAAATCTCCAAAAATGTCAAATAAGAAATAAAATCCCAAATTAAAAAGACAACTCCAACAAGACTAACTATAAAATCTCTCAATAAAAGAGTAAAATAAGAAAACCACACTTTGTTCATCTTATGTTGATATTTTGATGAATCTTATCTTGTAGAGTTATAAGCAATTATGCTCTCAAACCATAAGTTGAATAGCAGTCATGAGGTAAATGAGCTACCCTTTGCAATTTTTTTGGTTTCATAAGGACGTCTTAACAATTTTATAATAAATTACATGCTTTTAAAACAAACTAATAGTTCAGAGACTCCCCAATTTAGTTAACTTGATAAAAATCATTATTTCTTATCCCAAAGACTCGAAAGCAATCAAGGAGAATGAGTATCAAATATGAGATGGTAGAGGTGCGAAATAATTCTTGGAGACCTGCAAAACAAAGATATATATCAACAAAATAAAAAATTAAATTGAAACTAAATACAAAGAAATGGAAAACAGTGAAAATGGGCATATGAAACTTACCATTGGAGAACCTCATTAAAATTTTACCTGATAAAGGCTGATTTTCTCCAACAAAATATAAATTATCCTTTTGATTGGAATTAAAAGCGTGAAGATGGTTTACTCTTTGAAATTTTCATTGGCCCAAACTCATCACTTATTAAAATTGAACTAAAGCAAGAAGTAAAGCTAAGAAAAATAATGATTCATGTTCAAGGAGTCAGAAGTAAATAAAAATCCATCATAAATGAGAATGAAGATGTGCTTCTCTATGAATTTCAGCGACAAATGTTCTCTTTGTTTTTTCAAATTTCATATCCACTCCATGGTTTTCATAAAATCTTGAAAATCAATCCCAAATCCCAATCTATGTGAAACATATGTGTAGATGGAGAGGACTTGAATTTTGTATGCTAAATATGGAGCGATATATAAAAAAAATCAAACATAAATTTACCATGATCCATTACCTTTGTGTGTTCCTAATTTCCTTACTAGTTGGCTACATTACCATAGTAGCTGCTCAAGAGTGCCTTTTTCTTTGTCTTGTCAACTTTCTTCATTTCTTCAATATGTCGGGGACCCGAACCTCTCTTAAATCGCTTTAAGTAAAAAGAGGTTGTACCATGAGAGACTTGCCACGTTGGATTTCAGAGTGGAGATATCGGGAATGGATTTGAAATAAAGTTACGATATTCTAATGCCCCAAAATAGAGAGGCCCGATATAGATACTACGAATTATAAAGGCTCCGATATAAATATTTTATTATACAAGATTTTTTTCGAAAGTTCATTTGTCATAAGTTTAAAAAAAAATTATGATACATTAGACCCTCGATATAGTATGTTCCGATAGCAATATTTAAATATAAAAGAAAATGTCTATCGGGAAACTAAATTTCAACAAGGTAACATCTCGTAACAATTTTAGAAGAGGTCCCGATATGGAAGGCATCGATAAACCAAAGTCTTAAGGTGAAACTGTAGAAATTCCCACTGTAGATCAACAGATTATGCAATATACTAAAGCAAAATACAAGATCTACTTCTACAACAAACTTTGCGGAAGCTTAATCGAATTGAACAAGATCAAGAGAACACATATAACTGAGAATGAGAAATAAATCACACATAACACAAAAGAAATAACCCGGGGAAAGCCTCAGCCTAAAACCCCAATCTCTGTATTATCATACAAGTGGAAATCTTGTTCAAGTTACAAAAAGAATTAGCTCTCAAGCTATCATTCTCTCTCTGCAATCAAACAATACAGCTCATAGACTGAATAGACAATGTAAATGTCCTCCTCAAGCCCTCCAAGCCTCCTATTTCCTTGCGCAGTTTTTCTTGGGGTCCAATGATGTCACACATGTGTGAATTGGCCTCATCACACTCACAAAACCTGAAGAAGTAACTACACAATCCTCAAGGAAAGAATTCCTTCTACATGCAAGAGATATTCACAATGGAATATTCTAGTAATTGATAGTACATTGCCCCTCCATCTGATCTCAACTAGGTCTCTATATGAACTGACATGCATGAGTTATTTATGAGAGAATATTCAGTTATCTGAAGTGTAGCAGTTACATGCATGTATGCATTAACTAACTGAACTCACAATTAATTCAACAAACTGTTTGAATTAATCTAACTGGACTTGACTCAGTTAACTAAGCCAACTAATTACAACTCAATATTACAACTCATCCTTATCTCTTTAACTGATGGATAAATTCCTCAATTAATGGAGAAATTGTTACATGTCCCCACATAAACTTCATGTTTGATTTTCTACAACTAATTAACTCATGGTGAATTAATTAGTTATTTTGCAAATAGCTGCTAAGATCAAATTCAAATTTTACTTCTCTATTTTAGTTTAGGGACTAACTAAAATAGGAAGGTATCCTGAAATGCTATTTATAATAGTACTACATTTAGCACTTCTATATTTAGCATTTCTTATTGCTATTTACAACACTCCCTCTCAACAAGAAAGGGATTGTTAGTAACCCCAATCCTGTCTCTGTGGAACTCAGACTTGCATTTTGACAATGCCTTAGTCAAAATATCTACATATTGTTCCTCGGTCGAAACATACAGCAACAACATGATCCTCTTGACCACACAGTCCCAAAGATGGTGATACCGAATATCAATGTGCTTGGACTTGTCATGAAAAACTAGATTCTCAGAGAGTTTGATACAATTCTGATTATCACAGTAGATCACGGTTGGATTGATCCTTTGACCAAACAATCCCACTAGAATCTTCCGCATCCAAATGGCCTCACATGTAGCTTGACTAGTAGCCATGTATTCAGCCTCTATTGAGCTAAGTGCAACTAATATCTATTTCCTGTTGTACCAGGAAACTGCAGCTGAACCAAGGTTGAAGATTCCTCTAGAAGTGCTCTTCCGGTCTGATGGACTGCCTGCCCAATCCACATCTGTGAAGCCCTAAAGCTTCACTCCCTCTACCCATCTGTACCATAATCCAAACTGAAATGTGCCTCTGAGATATCTCAGCACATGCTTCGCTGCCTTCCAAAACAGCTTGGTAGGTTGAACCATAGCTTGACTCAGCTAGTTCATCACAAAGCATAAGTCGGGTCGTGTGTTCACCAAATACATAAGTGAACCCACCAACTATTGATAAACAGTAGTAGCTACTACCTCACCTGAAGTAGCATCCTCCTTCCTCCAGTTCCCAGCTAGAGGAGTCTGCATGGGTTTGCACTTCTCCATGTGAAAGTGTCTGAGTATCTCATTGGCATACTTGCCTTGAGACACAAATACTTCGCCATCTTTCTACCACACCTCCATGCCTAGAAATTAGTGCATAAGGCACATGTCTTTCATTTCTAACTCTCTTGCAAGGTCCTCCTTGCAAGACTGTATCAGCTAATCATCACCTGTCAAAATCAGATCATCAACATAAAGAACATGATCAATGGTTTACCTTCTACCATGATGTGGTAAAGGTTCACAGCTACTTCACTCTTGGTGAAGCCTAACCCAGTGAAATAGTTGTCGATCCTGGTGTACCAAGCACAGGGAGATTGCTTTAGCCCATACAAATCCCTTTTGAGTTTGCACACATGTGACTCACGATCGAAGGTCTCGAAACCTTCTAACTGCTCAATGTACACCTCCTCCTCAATCTTCCCATTGAGAAATGTTGTCTTCACATCCATTTGGTGGATCTTCCACCCCATCTGAGCTAATAGTTCCAACATTGATATAATCGATGAGTACCTTGCTACAAGAGCAAAAGTCTCATCATAGTCGATCCCCTCGACCTATGAGAAACCCCGGGAAACAAACCTTGCCTTATGTTTCTCAACACTACCATCAGCTACCTGCTTTACCTTATAAAGCCATTTGGAACTCACCACTGACTTACCCTGAGGTCTTGGGATAACATCCCACACACTGTTCCAGATGATAGAGTCATACTCCTCTACCATTACATCAACCCAAATTGGTTGCTGCACTGCCTCCTCGAATAAAGAAGGTTCGGTATCTACACACTCCCCAACCAGGGCCATGTACCCAGTGTACCTCTCGAGCGACCTCCTCTGTTTGCACTGAGAAGATGGTTGTCTCACATTCCCCCGTGGATCCAACATCAACTTGTCAGCTTCTCTTGAGTGTTTCCACCCATCTCTGGAAGTCTCAGCATGAGAGGATGTCTCCTACCCCAGATCCTCTGCATGTAGTTGCTTCGTATCAATCTAAGGCTCCTCCTCCTTAGGAACTGAAAGTTCCACCTCTGCATGCAACTTGAGCTCCCTCTCAAGTGATAAGCGCATGGCTTTCTACTCGTCGAACTTTAGATCCCTGCGTACCACATTCTTTTGAGTGGTAGGTAGGTACACCCGATAGTTGTGGCGTGTATCCGTGCACCCCACAAGTATTCCCAACTCAGCTGTTGGGTCTAGCATCTTCCTTGCATCTTTGGTCACATGATAGTAAACTGATGATCCAAAGACTTGGAAGTGACTTACATCAGGTCACTTCTAGGAAAAGGCCTCCATAGGTGTCTTCATCCCCAATATACGATGTGGGCTTCTGTTCAGCAAGTGTACTATGTATTGCATGCCTCAGCCCACAAATGTAGTGGTACGCTTTTTTCATGCAACATCGCTCGAGTTGCTCCCACAATCGATATGTTCTTCCTTTCGGCCACCCCATTCTGCTATGGGTTATGGGGTGTCGTCAATTCCTGTTTAATTCCTTCTGTGGTGCAAAAGTCTTTAAATTGTTGGGAGACATACTCTCCACCATTGTCGCTACGCAAGGCCTTTATTTTCTTTCCAAATTCTTTCTTTGCTAAGGCTTTAAACTCGCAAAACCTCAAGAAGGTCTAATCCTTCTTTTGCATAAATTAGATCCAGCATCTACAAGAAAAATCATCAATAAAAATAACATAGTACCTTTGTTTAGCGATGGAGGCTATAGAGAAAGGTCCACAAACATCTAAGTGAACTCGCTCCAGGATTGCTCCAACTCTACTGTCTCGATCCGGAAAAGAAGATTTTGCATACTTACCCAAGGTACAACCTTTGCATGTATTCGTCTGCTCAAGTTTTCCCTTGGGTAATCCGTTAGAAATCTGTTGCATGATCTTCAGGGCTCCATGATGCAAGTGGCCCAGTCTTCTATGCCATAGCTCGCCAGCATCTTGGCTCTACACCATCTCATCTTTTGAAATCAAAGTAGCACAATCATCTACCTCCAGCTTGTAGAGATTCTTTACTCGAATCCCAATTTGCTTTATCTGTCTAGTACCGATATGCCTCAGGAATACCTTTCCTTTATTAAAGACTACATCATAGCCTTTATCTTTGAGCATAACGACAAACACAAGATTCTTCTTCAGACCTGGTACATACTTTACATCATTCAAGGTGAGGGGAGATCCATGCTCCCTCTGAAACACAACCGTACCTTCACCTGAAACACGGTACTTTCCACCATCGCCCATCTCGATGCGCATTTGGAGATCCTTCTCCTCCAAGGTACTAAAAAGATTCTTGTCCCCTGACATGTGGAATGAAGCCCCATTGTCCAGGTACCACACACATCCCACCATGGATGAAACCATGCATGTGATAAGCAAGAAATCCAACTCAAAATATGAGGCCAGTGCCTCACCATCAGATCCCTTCGAGGAACCCTTCTTGGATTTCTTTTGTGGACAATTTGTAGCATAATGGCCCACTTCATGACAATGAAAGCATCGCACTTTCGATTTGTCAAACTTCTTCCCACCATGGGAAGAACCGGATTTGGGATGGGATGCCTTCCCTTTCCCTTTCCTCGCCTTACTCGCTAAGGCTATATTTTTCTCATCATCTTGCTTCGACGAGGATCCTTCTCTGGTGCTTCTTCTTATCTCCTTCTACATCAGATCTGATCAAAGTCGTTCCCAATCTGGCAGTTTTTCTCTTCCATTAATCGAGTCTTGGTAGCTATGCCAGCTCTTAGGAAGACTGAGGAGTGTAAGACTCACCATGTCATCATCAACAGTCATGATCCCTACACTTCCAAGCTCATACATGCAGGTGGTGAGATTGTTCAGATATGTAGAGATCATGTCGCCCTTTTCACACTTGATTTTCTGAAGCTTGTCTTTTAGTGCCAGCTTCCTCTGATCATTGTTGTTCTGATATAGATCTTTCAATGTTTTCCACATCGAAAACGGTGTCTCCTTCCCATGGAGACTTGAGACTATGTGGTCTCGAACTCCCTCTAGAAGGATTCTCATTGCTTTAGACACACATTTCTTCCATTCCGCAAATTGAGTAGCATCAGTCAGCTTGGGAACTTCTTAATCAATGAAGTCCTTTAAACTGTTATCCTCTAATACTGCTTCCATGTGATCCTTCCAGGCTATATAATTCGAGATGCCATCAAGGGCATACTCGAGTCTTAAACCATTGAACGCCATTGGTGAAATTGAGATGTGATAAGAACTTGATTTCTATATTCAGGAACCTAAACCTTTGAACTTCTCCCTTCTTGTATACTTTTCGTCACCTTGATAACATTTTCTCCGATACCATGTATAAATTTCCACTGTAGATCAACAGATTATGCAATATACTAAAGCAAAATACAAGATTTACTTCTACAACAAACTTTGCGGAAGCTTAATCGAATTGAGAAAGATCAAGATAACACATATAACTGAGAATGAGAAATCAATCACACATAACATAGAAGAAATAACCCAGGGAAAGCCTCAACCTTAAATGCCAATATTTGTATTATCATACAAGTGGAAATCTTGTTCAAGTTACAAAAAGAATCAGCGCTCAAGCTATCCTACTCTCTCTGAAATCAAACAATACAGCTAACAGGTTGAATAGACACTATATATGTCTTCCTCAAGCCCTCCAAGCCTCCTATTTCCTTGCACAGTTTTTCTTGGGGTCCAATGATGTCACATGTGAATTAGCCTCATCACACTCACAAAACCTAAAGAAGTGACTGCGCAATCCTCAAGGAAAGAATTCCTTCTGCATGCAAGAGATATTCATAATGGAATATTCTAGCAACTGATAGTACACTTCCCCTCCATCTGATCTCAGTTGGGTCTCTGTCTGAACTGACATGCATGACTTATTTATGGGAGAATATCCAGTTATCTGAAGTGCAGCGGTTACATGCATGCATGCATTAACTAACTGAACTCACAATTAATTCAACAAATTGTTTGAATTAATCTAACTAGACTTGACTCAGTTAACTGAGCCAACTAATTACAATGCATTCGTATCTCTTTAATTGATGGATAAATTCCTCAATTAATGGAGAAACTGTTGCATGTCCCCACAAAGACTTCATGTTTGATTTTCTACAATTAATTATCTCATGGTGAATTAATTAATTATTTTACAAATAGTCGCTAAGATAAAATTCGAATTTTACTTCTCTATTTTAGTTTAGTGACTAACTAAAATAAGAAGGTATCTTGAATGCTATTTATAGCAGTACTAAATTTAGCACTTCTATATTTATCATTTCTTGTTGCTATTTTCAACAGAAACCTTGGAAAACTAACCTCGGGCTTTTAATTCCTTCAAATTCGTAGGCATTTTAATTTCGAGAAAGATAATTCTCATAATGTTTATTAAAAAGAGTCTTGATATAGTACCTCTGACATAATACGGACCCAAGAGTCTGAGAAATTAGTTAGAGGATCTATATCTTTTTAGGAGGAAGAAATGGGACTAAGGTGGAAACAAGATGAACGAGTGTAGCTCAAAGATTCAACTCAACCCAAAAAATATAATATTTAGAATGACAAAGGTAAAATCCTGGATAGGAGCACTTTTACAACTACTGCAAGATTCTTTTGTCGATTTTCCTTTGCTTATGGGCCTTTTTAATTTAATATTTAAAATGTGAGACGTTGTAAACCCATGGAAAATCAGAACTAAAAGGAGCCAAGCATTTCATTTTAGTTGCGTAAATGATTATTGGCTCATCTCATGAATTTGTAAAGCAAAAGAAATAGAAGCATGAATACATATTAAAATCAGAAGTATTTCTCATGAGAAAGAAGATACTCCCTTGAACACGTTCGTGACTTTAAATATGCTAGTTGCTTGCTTATTTCTAAAGCTAATTAAATTTGCTAGTAAAAATCAAGCCTTCAAATCAAGCAAATGAAGACCTACAAAAAGAAGAAAAACATAAATAAGAAGTAAACTATCTAAAGAGAGAATTAATAATAGATGAACATGAACATGTCTATGCATACCTGGAAGAGTCGAATTGTAATTTTACCTCATAGATCTTGACATTCTCCCGTGTATTATTCTCCATTTTACATATGTTCAAAATTATCTACTTATTTGATCTAAATTAACCATTAAGTAATGAGCTATTGATTTTCATTTACTTCATAATAACATTGAGGGACGAGTGGGAAAAGTGATCATATAGAAGTTCTTGTGAATTGAAAATTGAATTTTAAAGAGTGCTTGATAGTAAAGATTCTTTAGAACTTCACCATTCCTAATTTTCTTTGCAAATTTCAACAATGTGATGAAGTTTCACCAAGAAGAATAAGCAAGCGCAACATAAGCGTAGTTTAAGCAACCATATTTTTCGAACACTCCTTGTTAGAGAATGGAGTAAGTAACAAGGAAACATTGTAGGCTCATTATATGTTTATTAAAAAAGTGCAATAATGAAATAAATACAATAGGAAAAGAATATAAATCTAAATTAATCTATGTCTAATCCTAATCTAGAGAGAAAACTGAAATTAGGTGAAATCATACTTCCAATGTAACCATTCTCTCATTTTATTTTCTGCATGTATGTACAGGTCAAACATTAGTTACAAAAACACAATTATAACTAGACCGACAAAAATAAATCTAAATGAAGTATATACAATTATTGCTAACATATTTATAAAAAGAATTTTATTTACAATCACCTTCTCTTAAAAAGTTTCCTCCAACCAAATCTCTATGGGATCATAAAAATAGGGATGAATATTTGATAGAGAATGGAAGAGGTTAAATGGAAGAGAAGGTGAACAACCATTAGTGTTATGTACATAAGACAAACCATTAGCAATCTTCTTTGAAAATGAAGCTTCCAAATGACTTTGAAATGGATCAGTGAAGTGCGGATGGAGGCTTAGTGCATGTGTTGGAAGATCTTCAATTGGGTTAGATAACTGGTCATATTAGATCAATGCACTCACAAGTGTTGATTCATATTGAAAATGTGCTCTAGAAGAAAAAGTAAGCTGATAAGATATTATCATCAAATTGAATTGGAAGATTAAAAGCTTTTGATGGACATAATCTAAATTTTGAGATTCTTCTTTACATTCTAGTAATGTACGTTGCAAATTTTCAACACTTAATTGTTCATTATGCTAGCAAATGACATCTAAAAACTGAAAAATGCATACAAAAAATAAATCTGAAATCAAACAAAATAAATGAAGGAAAAATAAAGAAATCAACTCATAATTTACAAAACTATTACAATTAATGTTAGAGCATAATTGAGACTAATTTGAAACAATTTCCTTCTCACGAGAACTAACCAAGGTAGTACAATTCAAATGATCATTGGCATCAACTTGTGAAAGAGGGAAAGATTCGAGACTATGAATAGGAGTCAGAACTTGATCATCATAAGAATAAAAAATTGGGATGGATTCTTGAATGTTGAAATCACGACAATGATTAATTGTTTGAAAATAAAAATTTATTGGAATAATTTCTGAATTAAAGTTTTCTTCATTCTCAAATATGATTTGACTTTGATTGTGAGGATTTAATGGAGAGTAAGATAAATCAACATCCTCTATGTCATATTAATCATCATAAATGACTTCATGATATTCACTGGAATTATATTCATTCCCATACAGTGCATCAAAACAAAGTATTAAGAACATGTTCATCAATGTCAAAAGAATGACCGTTGAATGACTCTCCATCTTGATAAAAACTAATAGGAAATTCACTTATATCAGTCTCTTTGTTTGCTGGAATAACATTAATGCAAAGAGGGGATGAATTACTATTAGCAAAAATATCAAGATAAAGGGAGAAATAAGAGTTAGAAACAATGAACCTGAAAATATGTCTATTTGCAGATTCTTGTGCATTTTGTCCATCACAAATTTGAGATTCCTGATCATTCATTTATCTACTTATGCTTTCTTGAATATTATTGTTTGTTTGCTTTGAATTTTGTATTTGATCAACATGATCATGTTCAAAATTTTCTATAGCTAATTGCATATTATTGTAATCTTCAATTTTTTCATATGCTTGTTGATTTATTAACTGATTTTCTGATTTGATTTCATGTTGATTTTCAGATTTTAAGGCAACTATTTCTTCAAGTTTTTTGTTAGTATATTCTTGCAGTTGATTACCAGCATTTTCCAAGCTTTGTGATTGTGATTCATTAGCATGTGGGAGAGCATCAAATTCATTATTAATGCTATAATAGTTGTGCACTAAATGAAGGAATTTATCATACATGACAGAGACAACTTCGTAATAATTAGTATACACCTCTATATCAGAATTTTCAATCATGTTAATAGAAGTTGAAGAAGATTCATCAAAGCTTGCAATTTTTTCATATGGATTAGGAATGCAAGGAAGAGAACAAACATATTCAAAACATTCCATCAATTCAATATCTGAAGTTGTATCCTCAGTTTTGAATCTTAAGAAATTTAATCGAAATCTAATAGTAAAATCTATGAAAGATTCATCTTCAAACTTTCGTAAACCTTCAATTTCATCACATACCTATTCATAATCATAAACGTCAAATTCATAAAGGAACTTTGTGATAAATTGATCTCAACTATGAATAGATGCAATTGGAAGAGATTGACACCATCTTTTGGCTTTTCCTGAGAATGTAAGAGTAAAAATTCTACGTAAAATACCTTCATCAATATCATGAAAAGTAGAATTTGCAAAATTTTGAATAAAATGTAAGGAATTATCAAATGCAAAAGCATTATTCTTACCACTAAATTTTACCTTTGACAAGTGTCTTACTATTTTTTGTGGAGTATTGGTGGATGCACTTCCAAAGATACAACTCTAACTTGGAAGTTTGGGATGATCCATTGTGATTAAATAAAAACTTTAAAATACAAAAACTCCAAAAGACAACAAGTTGTCAATCCCTCTTCCTAGCACCAAAAATATTGATGGTCAACAATGACCTCATAAACATTTAAGGGAAACCACCTAGTCAGAGCCCCAACTAAGCTCTTATTCATTTGATGTAGTGGTTATGACTGGTTCAATTAGGTTTAGTTACCCTCTCCCTTTCTGTTGCCTTATAATATGTTTATTACTTTCCAATAGAAAAAGAGAAAACAGATTTTCCCTCTTGAAAAGCTCTTGCAAGAAAGTGATTCTTACGTTGACTCTACGGCTCAGTGAAACCACAAATAAATTTCGCCCCTGCGTGAGGGGACTTCTATAAATGCATAATTAAATATAAATGCAGATTTACTCTAAGATGCAAGTAAAAATTGATCCTATCTCAAATTGGAAAGTGATATTCCTCTCTGAATTCAAGAGCAGATGAACTAACTGGCCAAGGGAAGAGGATTGTTTATATCATTGAATCCATTATATAATTTTCATTAATTAAAGAAGTAGTTCATTCAATCAATGAAATAGAAAACAAAATGGGAATGTATTTAAACAATATATAGTTAATGCTTAACACATTCCTATTTCAATGAATTCATATCAATTCTAATTTTGCTATGCTCCTCGGAGATAGATATTACATAACTTCAATAGCATAAAACAATTGATATGATAATAGTGCTCAATATCATAATGCCATACACTATATAGAACAAGAATTAAAATCAATTGCAGAAATTATGATAACAAAATGATTAATTTGCATCCCAGACAATAGTGCACATGAAATGAAAATTAATTAAAAGCATACCAAAATTTCATTACAATAATTTCTAGCCCTTGAGTAACTTCAACTCCTTGGAGAAATTTCCAACAGTAGTGCAAAACAAATTTCTCTTTCAGAACCAAAAATACTTTGTCTCTCCATAATTCAACTCATAATACATTATAATAGTGCAAATGCATAGCAAGAAAAATCACAAAGTTTTCCCCAAACCTCATATCTAAAATTTTTCCCTCACGTACAGCTACAATATCCAATTACAATAGTGCTTTCGGAGCCTCTAGTCGCCGAGAATAGGAACCACTTCCTCGTTCTTCAAACTCCTATTTAATTACAAAAATCAAAACTAAAAATGAGAAATTGTTAAGAGTAGTTTTCCAGACCCACAATTAGAGTTGTAAATTCTCCATTTTCCCCTTTGTTGGTCTCTTTCCATTGCTCCAAAATGTCTCACATCTGAACTTATCCAACTGATTTCCTATTACAAACCAATCAGAATCAAAATCAAAATAAATTAAATTACAAATTACAAATCAGAAAAACAAACACTCATGAAATTGCTAAGTTAAAATAAATAAAATCGAACAAATTCCAAGATGTGATTGCTTCTAATGGATTTGATTAGCTTTTGAGTAATATTAGAGGATGAATCAGTGACAACAGTTTTCCCAATCCTATGAAATTTGCCCAAATCAAAATTTGGAGAAACTAATTGTTGTTGCAAATTCATCACTTTGTCTTCCCGTAAATTTTTGGGTTATTAAATGATTAAATATGCTAAAATTAACATTCCCAAATTATTCTTCTCAATGTTAGCTTTCCAACAAGCTATTGTGAGTTTCATTGGATTAAGTAAATCTTGAGATATACCTTTCCAAAGTTGAAGTGTTAAAATTATCAGAATTCTGAAGAAAAAAAATGTTTGGCTCAGCCAAAATTAGGCAATTTTAATTAACACTTCTAATATAAACTAACTTAATTAATAATTATTAATTAAATATATAATTACAATATATTAATAAAAATTCAACAGTGGCTATTGGCTCTATTGAATGGATCATATGAATAAGGAAGTTATAAGAGATTAGTGGTGGGAGACATAAGGGAAAGGAAGGATAAGGAGCTTCAGATGTTTGATTTCAGAGAGGAATTCAAATAGAAGTTCTAAAAAGATGAAGTCCTGAAATGTCGAGGTGATGATAAAGTATGACATAGGCTTTGTGCTGAGATATATTTTAATACCAAGAATCATCAAAGCATCAAAGGTATGCCATCACATTTTTGAATTTTCGGGGTCTAATTAAATAAGAACTGAACAATGTAATGTGCCGAGGTCATTTAATGTTGAGGGTTTGAATAGACCATCAGGGTTATACATTTCAAAGGCCTATTTGAATGAGTTATGAAATTTAAAAATGACGAGGTCCCGATATGGAAGAAAGGAGGGAGAAAGAGATAAGGGTTTTCGGGAGTATGGATTTCGAAGGTTTGAATATTTTGGAATTGAATAAAAAATAGGAGTTAAGAAGAAAAGTGTTGAAAGGATGTGTTCACGAAATGAGGTAAGGTGATGTAAGGTGAGGAGTGATGGGATTTGGGGAGAAGGATTTCGGAGACCTTTTAGAAAGAAGTCATGAAATGGAGGAGTTCTGATATTATAAAAAACTAAACCACTTGGTAATATCAATCTTGATCACATAAAAATATACAGGCACTTGTAATTGTGGTCCTGATCATATAGAAAACTACAGCCATTTGTAATTGCAAGATTTCAAAAGCTTTAATAATTGGGAATTTTACTTCACTTCCAAAATCAGAATATATTTTATTTGTTCTACAAACTGGGTTGCGGTAATTTTGTAGGACCGTTAACAAAATAAAATAAAAATTAATACATATTAATTAAATATTAATACAAAATCAATATTTACAATCAATTTACAAAAAATAAAATAATATACATTTTGTACATTTTTTTAGCCCAGGTGGTAAAAATCATCAAACTTCGGATAAGCGTCATTTGTAAACTATGCATCCAAATGAGATGAAATGAGAACATATGAAAATTTAGTGAAAAATCAAACACAATAAAGCAAACATAATGAAAATCTAAAGAAAACAAAAATCTTGTAAAATTGTCGTACACTTAACCAAAAGAAAATATTAAAAGGTGATTTAACCAAAAATTATGAAAAGGGTTCTCATTATTATTATAAAGATAATAAGTTAAAAATGGGGGTGTTGTGATTTCACCACAACAAGCCCACATACCGGATGGGATTCCCAGACCAAACAATGTAGATTCTAATTGGGATCCTACTCCGGGGAGATCCCCTAGCTGTTGGCGGTACATTCTAGTATGTCAACTATAACAACCCTAATTTAAAATATACAAATAATTACATCAATTTATGTGATTAATAATAAAGACACATTTATTCCATTAATGAAGATAGAATGTCCAAAAACACGAGCAATGACAATTAACCTATGGCAATGATATTCCTTACTTGTAATTTTAGAATTAAATGTAACTGCTACAAAGTTTTGGGGAGGAATCTCCACCCAACCATAGGCTTGGCTGCACATAATCTTTCTACAGTTGGTCACCCCCAAGCCCTCAATCAATGTACTACTGCTAGGGAATCCTTTGTCTCTCAACACTTTTTTCCCAAGAGAATTGATGAAGAAATTATGAATATCATCTTCATCATCGTCTATTAAATAGACCAAACAATAGAAAGGCGTATGCATGCACACATTCCATGTGTCAACATGCAGCTTTTATTTCTTTATTTTAAGTTTTACTTAATTTAATATTTCTCTTCATCTAATTCTTTCTTATTTTATTCATTTTTACTTTTTGTTAACTTTGTTTATTTTTACTATTTTTATAGTTCTCTTAATTTAACTATTTCTTATTTTATTTTACTTTTTGTTAGCCTTACTTATTTTTATTATTTTTATAGTTTACTTTTATATATATTTATTTCAAACTCGAGTATTATTATTTTTATTTTATTTATTTATTATATTATTATATTTCTCTTCATTATTTATTTACTATTATTATATATTTCTTTAATTTTTATTTTTATTACATTATCATATTTCTTTATTGTTGTCATTTATTTGCTATATTTTAATATTATTTTATTTATTATATTTATTATTTTTTATATTGTTATTATTATTATGATTATTATTATTATTAAGGGACATTACATACTCCCGAAGTTAAGTTGAATCATTTAACATTTTATTTATTTAGTTATTTATTACTTATGTTTTCCCCGCACCCTCTGTTGAACTAGTATAACCAACAGGCATCAAAAGTTTCCACAGCACTCGAGAAATCTCAAGGAACCTTTGTCTTTTTTCCCACTTTCAGAACCAGGAATAAGCCTCATCGGTCTGTACCATAGCCCAAGGCTCACGCTTGGCTCAGACTTCATCTGCCTCAAAGCAGACATCTGGTCCCAATACTCAATGACTCTGGGGAATCTCGCAAGGATAACCCACTCCCTCCACACTCACTAAGGTGCACAGCCCCAATCATCAAATTCCTTACAACCCCACTAGACTTCGGCATCCCAATCCAATATCAGACACTTGGCCTACAATATCAGGCACTTGGGCTCCTCCAGATGGTCCCAGAACCCCTCAAGAGTTATCCATCAAGAGTTATACAAGACAAAGGAACCATTGGCATATGTAGTGTTGATTGTGTTTGTCCCTAGCCCAATGGTGTTACTTATTCTCCCTCGCATGTATGGGCTCCCACGATATCATCAAATAACCCGGCCTCCTTGGCCCATTTGCGGAGTTCATATCAGTCACCACATCACAACATGCAACCAATGCATTAGTTATAATCATAGTATCATAGAAAATAATGTACATGTCAACTCTTGCATGTCATTATGATATTAACATAATATCATTGTCAATCACCACATTCTTATGTCATAGAACTTTATTGCAATTACCACATGCTTCACATCATAATGTCCTCATAAGTTATAACATCAACATATCAACATCAAAGACGTATCATCATATAACAAATGAACCACGTGTTAATAAACTTCATAACATAACATCATAATCCATATGCCAGATCATGTATATCATATATGTCACGAGCATACAATATCATTATCATAATAAAATAAATAAACAAACACTACATGTACATCATTATCCTCTAACTAGAACTATGTCTAATTACCACATACCACTACATCATGAAACATCACCACAATATTATACTTCATCATTCCTATGTTGACATAACAATTAACTGAAACCATAACATCATACATGGTACCATAGTGTACGATTTAGATGTATCCATAAAATTTAAGCCATAAGAAATTATTTATATGTCTCATGAAAGCATCCATATAAGCTAAGTCATGTAATCCTATCTAGTTCACCACCCAAATTAATCAAATAGATAAGGAAAGTCGTGAAAAATAGTATTTGCATCCTCCCATTTAGCTAACCCAGGGGTGTATTGGTCTCATTGAACCTTGACTAATTTAGCATATTATTTGTTTAGTATGTTACTTCATATCAAATAGTACCTTCTTCATGTCCATAGTTATATTTTTAGCATTAGGCCTCGAGGCACACTTGAAATACATTTTGAGTCTTCCCTCACAAATATATGCCTTTAACATGACTTCATTATCTTCATACATGATATAATGAATGTATCAAAGGATGGAATCTCACTAGTTAGACTAATTATAAGTTGTTTCAGTATCTTTCATGGTTATTTGCAAATATGAAACTCGCCCATTATGGAACACTATAAAATTCAACTCATGTGCTTCTTCCAACACACATTTTTGGTTAATCCAACTTCATGACAAACTATATATTTTGGTATATTCACAAGTAGGATGTTTTTAAACTTTAAAACATGTGAACATGCAATGGCTCTTTCATGCTATTATGTTTTGTGTCTAGAATTACCTTGGAGAAGTTATGTGAATGGACTTGCTAGCTATAATTCTATCCAAAATCATCCTAATCTATAGTTGATTACTAATGTCATTTGTCCTAACAATTAATGCATGTTATATTCTCATATTCATCATTGCAATATAAAATATTAAATAAACACACACCACCAAAAATGGGTGTTTTCAACTATAAGAATAAATTTACATTATAATTTAACATATCAATAATAAATATAAATGAGAATCTTTTAAACCATACATCCAAATGAGATGAAATAAGAAATTATAGAAATCTAGTGAAAAATTGAACACAATGAAGCAAACATAATGAAAATCTGAAGAAAATAAAAATATTTTAAAATTGTGGGACACTTGACCAAAAGAAAATATTAAAAGTTGATTTAACCAAAAATTATGAAAAGGGTTCCCATTATTATTATAAAGATAATAAGTTTAAAATGGGGGTGTTTTGATTTCACCACAACAACCCCGCATACCGGAGGGACTCCCAGACCAAATGGTGTAGGCTCTGATTGGGATCCTACTCCAGGTAGATCCCCCAGTTGTTGGTTGTACATTCTAGCACGTCAACACAACCTCAAGTTTTTGAAGTTCATGGGAAACTGTCTCACCTCACTCACATTTGCAGATTGAAGAAAACCTTATATGGACTTAAGCAAGCACCTAGATCTTGGTATTCTCAAATCGAAAGCTACATAACAAGACTTGTTTTCTCTCAAAGTTATGTTGATACAAACCTATATATTAAGGTTGAGAAGAATGAACATGTGATTCTATTATTGTATGTTGATGACTTATTTTTTATTGGTGTAGAGCATCTTATTATTCAGTGTAGGAGGGAGTTGGATTTTTAATTCGATGTGAAGGATCTTGGGTTAATGCACTACTATTTGGGGCTAGAAGTATTGCATAACCATGGTGAAATATTCCTTGGTTAAGGAAAATATATTATCAAGATCCTGTAAAATTTTGGAATGATGGACTATAAATCTATGGCAACTCCCATGGTGACAAATCTGAGAAAGTTGAGAGACTCTGAGTTAGGTTTGGTAGATCCATCCATGTACTGGAAACTTATTGGATCACTGATGTATTTGGTTAATACCACGCCATAAATTTGCTTTGTTGTGAACACTTTAAGCCAGTTATAGGAGGAAATAAGACATGATCGTCGGATTATATCAAAGCATGCATTGAGATATTTATGTGGTACAGCTGATTATGGTTTGATATATGTCTCAAATGGTGATATACAACTGCAGGGATATATAGATGTAGATTGGGTAGGGAGCGTTGAAGAAAAAAAGAGTACATTTTTAGGTTGCTTCAGTTTCAACTTTGTTATGATTTCGTGGATGAGTAGGAATTAGGCACCTATTACACTCAACACTATCAAGGTAGAGTATAATGCAGTCAATTTAGTGAGTTGTGAAGCAATGTGGCTTTGGAAGTTATTCATAGAACTATTTTATCAGGTGCTATAACTGACTGTGATATATTGTGGCAATCAAAGCTATGTGAATCTTACAAAAAATCTAGTTTTCCATGGAGGGTTGAAGCACATCGAGATCAAGTACCACTTCATCCGTGACATGGTGTAGAAGGGAGTAGTGAAGCTCCAATACATCTCCATTGACGAGAAGATTATTGATATTTTTTACAAAGCCTCTATCCAAAATTAAGTTTATGTACTTCAGGGACAAGCTTAACTAGAGTTACAATATAGACCCTTCTAGAGTATTTTACATCACAAACACGTGGCTATCCCCTTTTCCATAAATAATGGGGGATGGCGCGACATCCTCCTGAACTATGGGTGTGAAAATAGGAAGGTTAATTTCTATAGACTTCGATTGACGCGCTTCTTGCACTGTTGGAAAGGTTTCTATGTGTATAATAGCATGAAAAGATGCCACAAAATTGGAAAAATTTTACCCACAAAAAACGTCACTTGATGCCTCAAAACGCTCCCAGAAGGTTTCAAACTCATTTCGCCAAAACGGGTCCTGTCGGTAAAAATGGTCCCATGAGTTGGTTCCTCCACTTTTTCCACTCCAAATGCATTGATATGGATGAAAAACAATATAATGATCCAATTCGGATCACACCTCCACATTTGGGAGGCTTTTGGTCCCCAAAATATTTTATTGAATGAGGTGAGGAAATTTTTCCTCCACCTTCTCTTTAGTGTACCATTTAGCTTTACCTGGAAGTTGTCCCTTCAACCCAATATGCCAAAAGTCATGTTGCTCTTGTCTTGTATAATTTGACCTATTCTACAAAACTATATCTTCTATCAACTCTGCTTGAGCATCTGGTGCCAAATCCTCCACAAAAGGTAGGACCTATTCCTCTTCCTGGTCTAGCATGGAAGGCTCATAGAGTTTCAAAATCTCTACATTCACAACTGAGTAAATGTGAATATATGGTGGTAAATTGAGTCGATAGGCATTATCACCCACCTTTTCTAGTATCTCAAAGGGACCATACCTTAGAGCCTTGATTTTCTTACAAGGCCCTTGCAGCCTCTCCTTGTTCAAGTGTTTCCATACTCTATCTCCCACCTTGAATGATTTCTTTGTTCTGTACTAATCATGCATGACCTTATACTTCTCCTATGACTTATGTATTGTTTCCTATACCTATAGATGGATTTGCCTGATATTCTCTATAAAATTTCATCCCTCAAAGCATCTCATGTAAGATCTTCCCTCACTCCTCCTTATTGCCCATATGCAATATCCAAAGGTCAAGGTGGCAAATATATAAAACAAGTCTCAAATGGGGACTTTCCTATAAAAGTGTGGACTGCTATGTTATAAGAATGTTGTATATATACCAGATTTTCATCCCAGGTCTTCAAATGCTTCTGGTTGTATCCCCTCAAAAGCTACACCAAATTCTTGTTGACTACTTTTGTTTGCCCATCTGTCCATGGATGGAATGTTGTAGATCTCTTCAACTTTGTGTCCATCTTCTTCCAAAATGTAGTCTAGAATGCACTAAGAAATCTTGTGTCCCTATCTGAGATGATGCTCCTCAGTATCCCAAAGTGCACCCAGACTTGTCCAAAGAACAAGTTTTATGCTTCTTTTCTGTTGATGGTCTTCTTACAAGGCATCAAAAAACACATCTTGATGAACTCGTCAACTACCATGAACAGGTAGTCATCTCCCTTCATGGTTGTTGGTAAACCTCCCACAAAGTCCATGGAAATGCTTTCGCAAGGACCAGTAGGTACAAGTAAGGGATGATACAAACCCTATTTCTTGTTGCTAGGCTTATTGGTACAACAAAGTATGCATCCTTATGAGCCTAACTACTTGCTCTTGCATCTTGGGCCAATGCACATACGTTTGCAAGTTAGCCACAATCTTCCCTACACCAAAATTCCCCACAACCTTGGAGGTGTGAGCCTCTCTAATCAACTACAAACACTCACCTTTAGGCACACATAGCTTATCTAGCCTGCAGAGTAACCCATCATGGAGATGGCATTCAATAATGTTCTCGCCATCGTGTACATGACTCTGACTCTACAACTACTGATACACCTCCCTAAATTCCTCATCTTCTAAATATGCCCCTTTGTATGCATCATGGGTGAATGGCTCCATGTGCATAAGAGTCCCCAAGGCTGTAATGTTTGATGTGGGTGGGCTTGAAAGCATATTGACCAACTTGTTTGTGTTGCCTTTCTTATACTTGATAACCAAATGAAATTGTTGTAAAACCCACATTCACTTGTAATGCCCAGTCAATTGTAGCTTACTATGGGCTTGCAATTATTGTAATGAATGGTGATCTATGTGGATTATTGTCTCCTTTCCCATCAGATAGTGCTTCCACTTCTTCACAGCTTGCACCATGGCATAGAGCTCCTTATCATAGGTAGGGTATTTAAAAACTGCCCCATGAAATACTTCAGAATGGTAGCAAACGGGCCTTCCTCCTTGCATCAAGACAACTCCCAAACCATATCCACTCACATCTATCTCCACTTCAAAGGGTTACTGCAAGTTTGGTAATTCCAAAAATGGTGCTTGACTGATCTTCTTCTTTAGCTCCTTGAAAGCCTTCTGTTGACCTTTTCCCCACTAGAAACTCTTGCCACTTGTTGTTATGGTGTGGAGTGGTGTTGTTATCAGTGAAAATGAGGTTATGAACTTCCTTAGGTACTGTGCTGCCCTAGTGAAACTCCTGACCTCAGAAAAATTACTAGGCATTGACCATTTCATGATGGTCTCAATCTGGGAAGGATCTATCTCTAGTTCTCCTCCATCAATCAAATACCCTAGATACACCAAAGATTGTTACACAAACTTGCACTTCATTAGATTTGCTAGCAGTTAGGGCTTCTTCAATGTTTCCAACACCTACGTCAAATGTGGCATACACTCCTCCCAAGTAGCACTATATACCATTACATCATCCAAATAGACAATAACAAATGAATCTATAAAATGGCACATTACATCATTAATTAATCTCATAAATGTAGCTGGTGCATTACGTAGGCCAAATGGAATAACTAACCACTCATACAAACCTTGCCTAGTTTTGAAGGTGGTCTTCCATGTATCTTCTTCTTTGACTCGAACCCGATGATATCCAAACTTCAAGTCCATCTTGGTGAAATACTTTTCTTACTACAACTGATCTAGCAGATTGTCTATCCTAGGAAGGGGGTATCTGTTCTTAGTGTGATTTTATTCAATGGCCTGTAATCTATACACATCTGCCAAGTCCCATCCTTCTTTGGCACAATGATGATGGGTGCCCCACATGGTAATGTACTTGGTCAAATGACACCATGTTCCAACAGCTGCTTTAAATGTTTCTTCACCTCACTGTCTTATATAAAAGATTGTTGGTACATCCTCACTCGATTCTATAAAAGACTACCAGTACAACCCAATATTTGGCAATGGGGAGTCTAGCAATAGCTAAATCTCATGCTCCACTTCTCTCTCAGGTGGTAACCCTTTAGGCTCTCGGAACACATCCTTGTATGTCTATAACAACTCCTCTAATTGTTTTTTATGTTTCTTAGTACACCCCTTCAAGGATGCCTTACTTCTTATTGACTCCTCTTTAGACAAACTTTCTCTTAAAAACAATAAAACATACCTCTTGCTAGAATTGATCAATTTCTTGGCTTGGTTGGCACTTACCAATGAAATTTTTGACTTGCCTTTGTGCGCGTTGATGATGAATGATTTTACATCCTTGATGAGTCAATACTGGTTAGCTCTCCTCATGGATATTATATCATGCATGTACATATATGGAGTCCTAAACATGATTCCACATACATCAAGGGGGACCACATCCAAATCTACTTCATCAATAAAATCAGCACTTATAGCAAATCTAATTTTGCATTTTTTGTTACCTTCAGCTCTGCATCCTTATTTATCTATTCCAGTGGATATGGGTTTGGATGACCATGAACTTCCAACCCCAACTTCTTGAACAACTCTGTTGCAATGAGATTCACATGCAATCTTGAGTCAGACAAGGCATCAATCTTTGTCTTCTTGACATGTATCTTTATATGAAATATTTTTGCCATTTCTTTCTCTTCCTGTTATTGAAGGCTACTAAGATTCACCTCCTTCTGTACTTATGTATAGATGATCTTCTCATACACATCAGATTTGCTTTCAACTTGATTGATCAAATCAGTGGCCATGAGATTCTTCTTCTTATTATCTTTCTTCTTGTTCTTTGGGTTTAGCTCTGGATGCAACTTCCAACACTTCTCCTCTGTATGGCCATCAGTGTTGTAGTGGTTGTAGTGGTTGCTAGGATTTTTGCACTGGTGTGTTGTGGCTGCCATCTTTTTATAATTTTCCCCCTTTTGATTCTTCTTCCCCTCCTTAGAAGATTCATTTTTCTCCTTCTTCTTCAGTCCACTTGATTACGCTCTTTTGAGGCATATGTTCTCCAGGTATTATGCCTATACACAAGCCTCATCCACCGATTTAGGCGTGAACAACATCACTTGCTCACATAGATGGTGATGTAAACCCCCAAAATACTTGAGGAGTACATTTGGATTCTTTGGAGAGATACCAAACATTATAGCCATCTTTCTGAATTTTGTAGTGTACTCCTGCATGCTTTGGCCCGACTTTTTCATGAAGTAACGCCACCAGATCCAATAGTCCTCCATGTACCCAATGGGATAAAATTTTGACTTAATGAGGGTTTTGAAGTCCTCCCACTTAGTCGCTAGAGGTTATCCATCCAACCTCAAGGTTTCTATGTGGCTCTCCCAACAAGTCAGTGCATGGTCCTCTAATTTCAGTTGCGTGAATGAGATCTTTTTCCCTTCCTCGATCTGATGGACACTGAAATAAAACTTGCAGTTGTTGCAACAAGTGGTTCAGCTTCAGAGCGTCGATCTTATCATGGTATGGATTTCTATTGAATTTTTCTTCAATTTTAAAATAGGGACTGTTATTGGTTTATGACACTTGAACTAGGTTGATCTCTTTTGGGTCCTTTCTTTGACTGGTTCTTCGTGTCTCCCCAATCTTCTGATCCTTGTTCTAATTTTTCCTCTACATTAAAATCCCCATCTTCTTCAAATATCCCCAACTTATTAATTATGGTTTCCATGAGGAGGTTTACATTGTGGTTTATATCCACGACTTGTTGTTCAAGCCACACAAAACCTCACCTCTGCAGGATCACGAGGTTCATTTACAGATTCGTCGCCCATGATCAGGTTTTATGATTTTTAACCCTGTCGATCTAGATCCTTGCAATATCCATAAAATACCCAAATAAACTTTCTCTGATACCAAATGATAGATAAATTTTCAAGGATATTCCACTGGACAGTTCATCACAACAGATCTAACAATATTATATTAAAAATATGAGATTCTACACTATTACGTTTTTATTTAATTTCTAGAATTGTGGATTTTACTGTAATTAGTGTATGCATGTGAACGGAAATTATCCAAATAATTAGAGAACGAAAAAATAATCTCACACACATAATACACAAGATATGCTCTTTGGGAAACCCTTTCAGGAGAAAACCCAGTTGGAAGGTGAGGTTGCTTTGCTCTCTTTCTCTGTCTGGAAATATGGTTGCATGTACAAAGAAGTAATGTTTGTGGCTCGTAGGCTACTATACTGCACAGGTCCTCTCTATGTGCTCTACCTCCTATCTCTCTTGGCTATATTTTCTAAGCTATGGAACAAAATTCTCTCAAAAGAATGGAATGCCTCTTCCTCCTAGTGGCCCGGTTATAACACAACCTGGTAGCCTACTAGTGGTTAAGTTTGACTACATCAACTCTTAATTAGAGTTACAACATAGAATATTCCAGAGTCTTTTACATCAAAAACACATGGCTAGCCCATTTTCCATAAATAATGGGGGTTAATGCAACATCCTCTCGAACTATAGTGTGAAAATAGGAAGGTCAACTTCTGAGTGGCATAACTTTTGTATACAGACTCTGATTGACGTGATTCTTGTGTTGTTGGAAAGGTATTTATGTGTAGAATAGCATGACAATATGCCTCATTAAAGTGGTAAAGTTTTACCATAGAAAAACGTTATGTGATGCCTCAAAACACTCCCGGAAGGTTTCAAGCCTTGTTTTGCCAAACTGTGTCCCGCTAGTAAAAACGGTCCTATGAGTTGATTCCTCCACTTTTTCCACTCCAAATGCATCGAGATGGATGACAAAAAATATAATGATCCAATTCAAATCATGAACACAATTATTTTAGACATGAAATCATATGTGATACATACCAAATCATCGCTAAAACTTAGATAAACTTGAACAATGATAAATACACATAAAAACGCCAGTTTACAAACACTCCCAGAGTGAAATGAACAAAGTGTGTGTGATTATGACTAAAAATGTTGTTTTACAACAAACATAGGTGTTATGAGCATGAAATGCACTAGAGATGTTCTAATCAATGTGATGACACTTAAGAATGATTAAGAACACTTGAAACATGTAGATGCCTCGAGACGACATTTGACAACCAAAGAAACACTTGATGCAACAGTTAGGTAGCCTCCAAATTTGAATGTAGTGAAATTTTGGATGGTGTTGTAGCAACGACAACACTTGGTGACACACTGGAAAACTTCAACTTCTCTGCTTCAGAATAAATTTTTAGTTTAAGGGTCATCTCTTCAAGAAGTATTGATTCACTAATTAGATAGCCTTGACTTCCCCTTTCGACTTGGTTACCTACATAAAATCTTACTTTACCTTACTTGGATCAAACACAACAAAAGATATGTCATATCACAATTGTTTCAATCTAGGAAGGGTAATATTTGTAGCAAGTTTAAGATATTTGGAGTATGATTTTCATCGTTGGCATTTCTCTGCTACTAGCAAGCCTGGACAATACCTCGGCGCTGTCACTATAGGAGCACAAATGTTGCTTCATTGCCAGCAGGCTTGGATAGTACCCTGACAAAGTCACTTTCTCCACCTCCTTGCACAAGAAGCCTTTCTCTTCCTTCACCCTTTATTTATTTATTTAATAGGACTATGCTTCACACTTATTATTTTCAATGGGCGAAAGAGGGATATCAACTTATTAAGAGCATAGGAGATTTTCCCTTCATAGAAGTATTTATATAGCCTATGATATTAGTTTTCTCACTTTAGATATTCCCCTTCTCCTTTTTCTACTAGATTGGATAAGCATGTAACACGCCAAGTATATTTAACACCAAGCTAAGGACTTTGGATAATAGAATAGATGTGGATCTAATAGGTTCCCTCAAGGTTTTCCTTTTGGGTATATTGTATTTTCTGTCTAGATCTAGCTCAACCTATGGAATCTTCCCGAACAAAGAAGAAGAACTAATAGATAGCCAAGTGTTATGATTGTCACATTTTCTCTTTATTTCACTGCAAAAACCTCCCAAGCCATGCACTCTTTCACACAAGGTCTTATTTATATACAATGACCAAGGCACAAAATAAGGTAGGGCACAACTTAACACAACACACATACAACTAACATAGATGATAAAGTAAAAGAAATTGAAAAAAAAATTGTATAGGAAACGCAACTTAGAGTCTCTATTGGAAATAACGTTTCAAATCTCAACCATTTATGGGAAGAGGGTCAGTCCTCCTATCTAAGGATTTTATCTTTAAAGTAGTATGACCGATTTTTTCTTTGACGATAAAGGGGCCAATCCACAGAGGTTGGAACTGTGTGTTGTTTCCTTTCTCTTTGTGGGCATTGTCCCACTTCAATACTGTCACCCACATCGAAACTCTTATTCCTTGCAAAAAAAATTTCAAACCAACGCTTAACACAGTTTTGATGGATGGAAAATATTTTGTTTGGATTTTATCCTTTCTTCTTCACATTTAAGCAAAGCATTTATCTTGCTTTGAACCAGAAGGAATGGTCTACCTTGGGACTATTGGGAGAGTTGCAAGGTTGGGAGATACAAGTTTAGAGGAAAGATAACTTATTTCCCATATACCAAGAAGTATGGTGAGGTTTTGAGGGAAGGATTTGGAGTTACATTGTCAACCCATAATGCGTTTATCAAAGAATTGTGTCAGTTCCTTTGCTTATAGAAAATGGTTTTCTTAATTATATGAATGATATTTTTGTTTGTTGATTTAGTTAAACCATTTCCCTATGGGTAATAGTTAGATGCATGCTTTAATACAATACCATTTTCTAATGTGAATTCATAAAGTTTCAACAAAGAAAAATAAGTCACGTTATCAAAGATAAGAGATGTTGGAACATCAAACCTGGTTATAATGTTCTACTTTAAGAAGTGGATGACTTCTTGGGTATTAACTTGTCTTAAAAGAATTGCTTCTGTCCACCAAGTAAAATAATTTGTCACTATTAAAATGTATTGGTGTTTCCTTGACGAATGTTGGAATATTTCTCTAATAACATCTAGTCCCCACTATTGGAAATGCTCCTCCACTGCTACTGGTACTAGTGGGGCGGTTGCCTTCTGTTCTCGATTGACACATATCTCATAAGTTGGGAACTTACGAGCATGAACATGAGAATATTTGAAGAAGGTGGGCCAATAATAACCACCCTCATTACTTTATGTGTCGTTGTATCACCCTCATAGTTACCACCTGCTTGTCCATCATGTAGATCTCTTAGTACCCTCTTTGTATCTTGAGGCTCAAAGAATCTCAGCAAGACACCATTATGGTGCTTTCTAAAAAGAACTCCATTAATGAGATGATAAGATAAAGCTTTGAGGTGGATTTCCATCTTTTGTTTATCTGATAAATGCATGGGAAAGGTGTCATGATCTAAGAATTGTCATATGTTTGAATACAATGGCATCATTGAGCTTGTCTGTGGAACTTGTTCAATGTTGTACATCTCTATTTCCTGTTCCCATCTCGAAAGGTCTTGCTTTGGATATTCTCTTGCTTCTGCTACTGATTGATAGAGGTTTTGACCCTTAATTGTGGGAATTGGTTTAAACTCCAACTCATATTCTTGTAAATAGGTCATCCAATTATCCCTCTTCTCACCTAGCTCTTGTTGCACAAAGAGTGTTTTGACCATTGGACGAGGCACATATATGATCGTGTAAGCTTTAAGGAGATAGGGCCTGAAATATTTTAATGTCTTATATACAACATAGGCTTGTTTATCGATGGCAAGGTAATTTATCTCAGACCTTTATAAGTCAACACTTGTGAACAAAATAGGTTGTTTCTTTCCTTCAACATCCTTTTGAATGAGTACAGTCGCAATAGATGAATCTGAAGCAAAAGTGTAAAGAAGGAAACTTTGCCATAGTCAAGACCAAGTAATGCAGGCACATCAACAATGGCTTGTTTAATTTGAGCAAAAGCATATTTTCCCCTTTTGACCCATTTATAATTGACATCTTTTTTAATCATCTCTTGTAATGGTTTAACTATCTGAGCAGATACGGAGATGAACTTGTGCAGGAAGTTAATATTCCCTAAGAAATGTTGCATAGCCTTCATGTTTACTAGGACCAAGACCTGAGTTATAGCTTTGACCCTTTTGGGATCAACTTCGATTCCACTCTTTGCAATGATATGTCTTAAGAGAGTTCCTTCTGACAGACCAAAGATGTTTTTCTTGGGATTGAGAGAAACCCCATATTTACAACATTGCTCAAATATTTGTTTTGGATGATGCACATGGTCTGATCGTCTTTTAGAAAACACAATGACATCATCCAGATAGACTACTACACTTAGGCCAATGAGGCTACAGATATTAATGTCCATCATTCTATGAAAAGTAGCACCAACATTTATAATCCCAAATGGCATACGCTTAAAGGTGAATGTTCCCCACTTGGTCTTGAAGGTGGTTTTAAGATAGTTTGGTTCTACCACTAACACCTAATTGTAGCCAGAAAAACCATCTAGTAGCAAGAACATCTCAAACCCAGATATTTATTGGAGGATTTGTTCCATGGATAGGATCGTGTAATTATCTTTATGTGAGGCCCAGTTGAGATTGAGAAAATTAACACATAACCTTATCTTGCTGGACTTCTTCCTGACAGGGAACAAATTCAAAACCCGAGTAGAATGTCTGACCTTGAAAATGATCTGAGCATCTAACATCATCCTCAGGTCCTTTTGAATCAGTGGTTCTAATGGTGGGATGAACTTTTCTTAGCTTTTGTTGAAAAGGTTTTACCCCTTCTTTAATGGGAATGACATGCTGGATATTACGAGTATCATCTATCTTCAAATCGTCATAGGTCCATGCTAACACATCTCAGTACTATTCGAACAAGCGGATAAATGCTTTTCGTTCTTGTGAAGAACAACCTGTACCAAGGTTTACATATTTCAAATCATCTTGAGTTCCCAAGTTGACTTTTTTAGATGACAACTTCGAGCTCTGAGTCTTGGTGTTAATTGGTCCCGTGAATCGGTTTTGTAGGTCATATAATTTTCCAGGGACATTACACCTTTAGGCATAGTGTTTCCTTTCATTGCATTAGATGCCTCTTCCAAAGCCCTATTATGCTCATCCTCCTCCATCGCCGCATCTTTAAAAACGTCCACATTAGCCATAAAATGTAGTATCTATTGGTCATCATTGAAAACATGAAAGTTAGTTACATTATCAAGCACAAATGGTTTATGTATAATTTCTATAGAAAAACCATTTTTCAAAAGTGATATTCTAGCGACTACATTAGCTAATGTATATGTTGCAACATTTCTAAGTCTAAGAACAAAAATAACATTAAAAGCTTTTAAATAAGAAATCACCATACTTCCTGTTTGTAGTTTTTAAGATTTGGTGAAACATAGTGGATAGTATCCCATACCTGTCAAGTAACCACTTGTGAATCACCAATTACCTTAAGCAGCTCTACCTTCAAGTCGGTGGCTTTCTTTAACCCAAGTACAAGTGCTTCATATTCGGCAGTATTATTCGTACACTTGAACTCCAAACGACATGACAATATTGTAATAGCCCTGGTTAAAAATATAAATAATATTAAATATATATATATATATAATCTCTATATATTATATTATATATTTATATTTATATATATATATTTATGATACAGAGCATAGTCAGGACATATATTCCAATTGAATGGTGGGTAAAACATCCTAGTGGGTGTTCATTCGTTTTATTATGGCTAAGGAAAATGGAAAAGGCAATGGTAAAGGGTTTGGAAAGGAAAATTGCATTTTTGACACATATTTATGGAAATAATGGAAATTAGGAGAAAAGGGAGGTGAAAGGTCACAGGTTGCATGTGAGGTGGAAAATGAAGGAAAATAATGAAAAATGGAGAAAATAGAGGCCCCATTCATAAAGAGGCTTCTAAAGACTAGTACACAAACCTTTTCTCAGTTCATTTTTAGAGCTCTCTCATTATTCTCTCTCTCTCATACTCTTGGATACTTAGAGTTGTCTTGGACCACTCTTGGGGAGTGTGTAATACTTGGGTTTTTAACAAGAAGGCAAACGGAGAGCAGGAAAGCGCAAGAGGACATCAAGATTGGTAGCTATGAAAACTTTGGGTTGTGTTGAAGCCCCGAAAATCGGGTCGACAACAAGGGGGATACCCACCCGGTCCGGACCTTGGTTGGCAGCTCCTTATCTATTTGGTATAGCGGGTCCCACTGGGGATAATGGGACCAGTTTCCCAATCTAAGTGTGTGTGTGTGTGTGTAGAGTTGGATGGTGCTGATCTAAGAGTACTTAAAGCTAATTTAATTCAGATTCTTAAACTAACTCTATGCTATTGTAATCTAATGAGAAACAACACATCTAATCTATGCTAACCCGGGGTGTATTTCTTCTATTATGCGATCTAAAGAGATTTCAAACAATAACTGGTAGTAAAGATCATTCAGTTATTATAAGAAAAGAAATCAATTAAGATAAACCACTTTGCATAAGAAGTTAGGCAAAAAAGTTGTGAACAGCATATCGCATAATAAGTTATTCATATATCAGACATAAATAAATGGCTCCACCGTACAGAAGTGCCAAATGGTAACTCATACATGCATGCAATAACATATAAACAATTGAAAACTATATATCACTTTAAGAATATAAGCAGAAATGGCCAAGAGATAAAAGTACCATTTATGACTGGTTCCACTCATAAGCTTTAAGCAATAATGATTTATCTCTCCTTTCTCGAACATCTACTAAGAGTACAAAAGTGCAACATCAGTAGCAGATAACAAATGCAAACATTCATAAACCTTGATCCATCCATTCATCAAAACCTCCTCTGAAGGTGCAGAAGTGCATGTTCCGAGGACAAGCTTTTGACAAATTTCTGGACCCTTCTCTAAATGCCTGAGAAGGGTTTAAATACTGCTAACTAATTAACTTAATTACATCACTTTAGGATACGGTTAATGATCCCTTCTGATAAAGCAAAACTATTTCTAAAAATTGAATCTAATTCTAAACTATTTCTGTATTTGCTCCTTAGTGCTGCAAGCATGCAACATTCGACTGGGAAGAGTCGGCTGGTCGCCTTCCGCTTTCATTTGAGCTATAAAAATAGAAATCTCTGGCACCACTTTCTGGTAAACTAGAAGATATTTTCGAGAATCTTCCTCTGGTTGGGTGTATTCACTGCGTGTATACTTGGTAATAACTCAAATTTCTCTCAAACTGATTCTGCTTTTGCTATTTCGGTTTCTGGCCTTGCAAATAACTGAATAAGTTAGGGACTTTCCTCTCTGGACAATTTTCTGCATCGAAAACTGCCTCCGTTCTTTGTTTCAGGCTTTTCTAGGTATAAGCTTCAGGGTCTTTTGTAAACATGTTGCTTTTGTGCGCCTTTGACTCTGAGCTTTAGATGGCCTATTGACATCAGCATCTGTTGAGTGATACTCTGGAATCTGTGGTCCTATCGCATGCGGCATCCGTTTCTGAAGGGATCTCTTCTCTGTTCTCCGAGCATTGACGCTTCCCCTTTTCCTTAGATGTTTCCTGCACATTGCTTCATGTTATTTCCTATCTTACAGTTTATGCAAAGGAAAAGAGTAATGATAATAAAGATTGACATGAAAGCTTTAAGCTCTTATGAATGCATAATTATGACACTCATAGCGAACTGACTCTTCGAAAAACACAAAATTGTCCTTCCTGAATATTTTGGCATACAATAATTAATTTCTTTTAAGGCACGTGCTCAATTTTGGTTAACGGACAGCTCTCCTTGAATACTGCGCTGAGGAAAATTCGCGATGGGTGATTTCTGCGACTCGCATCGCAGCATCGCAGCATAGCAGATCGCAACATCGTAGATCGCAGATAGTCATTCAATCATTGTGTGCTGCTTACGCGATGTTGCGATATGCGACGTCGCATATCGGCCGTCGGATATTTCTTAAGTTTTTTCATTTAAGAGCACTTCATAATGAATGTGATGCGATGAATTTCACGTCACTTCTTTGCAGTTTATTATGCTCATAAGAAAATGTCTCATTCTTTTCTCGCGATGCGATAAAGTTTTGAGTTGAATACAAAAATTTTCATAAAATGTTTGTTTGGATTTTCTATTAAGGGTCCCCATTTGCTTGGTGTTATTGCTAATAT
>APFE031251712.1:79879-91728 GCA_000404065.3 Pinus taeda
TAGCTGGTTTATTTCCATTTCTGGTTGTAAGCATATTTCAGTATTTTCCATTAATGAAATGAAGTATTATTTCCACTGCATTTTTGTGTATATGGTTATCTCTGTATTTTATTGTGTTCCTATTTAAATCTGGATCAGTGGTATCAGAGCGGTTTGTTTTTTCTCTATTTTTCTTTGCATGTCCCCAACAAGGTCGAGACATAAGGAGTTAGGGCTTGAACTAGTTGAAACTTTGCAAGACCAGCCTCGCAAATCCTGACGACCTCCCATGGTAGTGAGAAGAAAGATGAGGGGGCAGGAGATCCTATGAAAATCTTGCTCAAAGAAACCCTCGAGCGGTAAAGGAACGCAATAATGGATAGCTTTGCGCAGATCCTTCAGCGGCTACCTAGAGGTGACGCATCAGCTTCCAACAGCTACTTTAGAAACACCACACCATTTAAGGTACAAGTTAATTTTGAAATCCCTATCTTCGAGGGTCAAATAGATGCAGATGCTATAGATAAATGGTTAAATTTGCCAGATGGGTATTTTTCTGTTCATGAATTTTCGAGTCGGGAAAAGATTGTTTTCGCTCTTCTCAAAGTAGCCCCCCATGTCAAGGACTGGTGGGAAACCTACTACGAGAAGAAGGACGAAAGTATAGGCTCACTATTTTCAATAGCACCCACTTGGAATGACTTTCGGGATGCCATCAAGGAGAAGTACTACCCTGTCAAAAGCTATGAGGATAAATACATCAGATGGACCACACTACAGTAGGGACGGGACCAAGATGTGTCAGAGTTCACAAACATTTTTCATACCCTTCGCACACAGTTGGGTATCAAGGACTCTGAGTTGCATTTGGTACTCAAATATTGTGGCTTCCTACACAGATACATCCAGGAAGAGATGGAGTTCTTGAACATCTCCTCGCTCGGTACAGCGTACCGATATGCTGTCAAAATCAAGCAAAAGTTCAAATAGAAGTAACGAGACTTTGGGGCTGCAAATCCGAAGCCCAAAGGACAAAGCCAAGGCGAGGTGACCTAAGACAACCCGTCGAAGCCGCAAGAAAAGAACAACACCACGAAGCTGAAGAAGGACACAGGAAGGTGGTGTGAGTTCCACAAGAGTCCCACTCATAACACAAGTGAGTGTCAGACCAAGCAGTCACTGGTGCCCGAGTTGAAGGCTTCTGAATCAGATGCATGTTCCGACCCTGAGCCAGAACCTAACAAGAGGAATGGAAAAGGGAAGCAGATCATTGATGCGGAGCCCAGCGCTACTATTGCCACCGCCAAGATCCAGAAGAATGAACCCGAAGATCCAGAGGAGGGGGAACGTCTTTTCCACTCATAGATGTGGGTGAAGGGTTTGTCGCTGCAATTCATTGTCGACATTGGTAGCAAAAAGAACCTCATTTCAGCAGAGGTCGTGAAGCGATTGGGCCTACCGACGACACCACACCCGTAACCATACAGTATCGGGTGGCTTCATGAAGGACGAGATCTCAAATTTTGCCAGCAGTGTCACCTTCCCTACAGCATCAAGCCCTTCACAGATGAGGTATTGTGTGATGTTACACCTCTGGATGTTTTTGATGTATTATTAGGCCAGCCATACTTGTGGAGGAGACATGCTGTGTATGAGTCAAGGCCTCGCGTTGTCATTATTTCTTTGGATAATTCATTATACAAGATACTAGAGGTAGCCCCACCAATCACCACCTCATTGATCTCTACTAAGAAAGGCAGCAAGCTCATCTCCCAGACTAGGAAATTCATCTGTTTGGTCCTGTCCCAAAGTAAGGGGAAGATCGTCACCACATCCATGACCACCACGAAGGGTTCCTCCACACAGCAACAGCAACAGAGGGATACGGTCATGAAAGAACATAGGAACAACTTCTCCTCACCTACAGGGGTACCACGCAAGCTTTAGGTGGGCAATAAAGTCTGGTTACATCTGCAGAAAGAACGCCTTACAAGAGCCCATCAGAAGCTCCGACGAAGCCGACATGGTCCTTACAGTAATGTCAATGTTATGGAGAACATTGCTTTGGAGCACAACGTTCCTCCATTCCTTCGTCTGCACCAAGTGTTCAATGTGTACCATCGTCGAACATGCCTCCCACCATTAGTGGACACATCAAAGATTGCAGAACAACTCACCAGCAACCCAGCTCAACAGAAGCTTCCTCATCCCAGGGAGGAACTCATTGCAATGGGGACCATTGCTTCCTAATGGGGGGAGAAATGATCTAGGTGGATGTTGGTGGCCACCCATCTATCCCATTTGGACCCCCACAATTGTCTCTTTCAGTTTTTTTTTTTTCAGTTTCCTAAATTGTAGCACAATTTACTATTTTTAGCAATTTTTTGGGTCCTGAACTTCCGCAGCCGTTTTGAGACCCTAAATGACGTTTTTTGGGAAATCTGGGGGCAACATCGGTACATAGGCCAATGTTTCCCTTCCCAAAGTGGTAGTGCTCAGATAGATCTTTCTAACGAGCTATTGTATGCATTAAACGAAGATCGTATGCCAAAGTTATGACCTCGGGAAATTGATGTACCAATTTACCCAAACAGGGCCCGCAATTTGGCGTTTCATCTTCTAGGGGTGGGTTTTGGGATGTTAAGGGTTTTTCATTATTTCTCAACAATAAATAAGCCTTCGAGCCTCATTGTAACACAGTTCAGAGGCATGTAGCCGCCACATCTCTTCTCAAAGATAAGCTACCATCGCCCTAACTGGTTTATTTCCATTTCTGGTTGTAAGCATATTTCAGTATTTTCCATTAATAAAATGAAGTATTATTTCCGCTACATTTTTGTGTATATGGTTATCTCTATATTTTATTGCATTCCTGTTTAAATCTGGATCATAGACATAATATAATCACATAATATCAATTCATAACCACTTGATTTTGACCTCATATATTTTTCATGACTACTTTTCCCAATTGATTCCTCATAAGACTAGGAACCTCTTCATGTCATTTGCATGCGTAAGCAATCATTCCTCCACAAGAATGATTCTTGATGACCATGTCAAACAGTGACATAGACACATACATACATATACATAAACATTAGAATAAAACAATCATGATCCATGATGACCTTGTCTATTAACAACATACATACATACATATATGCATATAATCATTAGCATAAAGCAATCATGATCACAACATAAATACTAGATATCAAGGTCAAGGTTAAGAGAACTTCCCTTATTCGTGCACAACATTGAGAGCCACCATTCCCAACTTAGTCAAGCAATTCAACATCTCAGGTCCATTTACTTCACCTTTTTTGGTTACCTTTCTCTTGCCTATCCTGCCATCATCCATTTACACCAATGGACCCAACCAGTCCAACTGGCTATCATAGTCTTACTCATTGCGCTTACTCATGCCTAGAGATTCATTTGAATCTTACATTACCTTTTGGGTACCACACATCTCTCATGATCTACATCAACTTTCCTCTTTCCCAAACAATTCCCAAGACTCAAAACATAAAAAGCAAGATAAGAAACAACTAAGAAGAAAACCATGAAACCAATAATGACACCACAACTCAAGTGGCATGGCACAAGATGCAAACAAAACCACAGTCAAAAACAACAAAGCACCAAAAGACCAAAAGCAAAAGACTAGCAACAAACACCATGACTTAATCCCCATGGTTCACAAGGAAAGCTCAACCTGAGCCTTCTTCAAGATTTAGTGGCAATCTCTTTGCCATGCAATCCCCTGCATCATACTACCATCAACACATAACTATCAGCGCATAAATAAACATAACAATACTTTGGTTACCTTACCTTGTTGTGCCAAGCACATTGCTTGCAACTGAACACATCCATGACATCTCTCAAGGGACTCCATTTCCCTTGACAGATCCTCCTGCAACTAGAGACTAGATAATACATTTTTCAAGTACATGTTCATGACTATAGCACATATCCACATAATGTCAGACAAAATCAAGGTTCAGAAGACTCCCTGTATGTAATGCACTCATTTGTTTGGAATTATGGTTTCCAAACATAGCCAAAGGAATTCTTGTCCAATTCCTTTCTTTTACCCTTTTTACCTTGTTGCAATCGAGGCTTACTATGTACTATCACATCACCCAACTGTTAATTATATAAACACATCAAGTGTTACCTTGTCACGCTAATACCTAACATGTTACCCTACAACTACTCACACATGTCAACCACATGTTCCAAATATAAAGACAATCATATCTATCAATTTGAAATCAACCTTTAGTAAGACTAACAATCATGTCATAATTCATATTCAACTCATAGTCCTTAGACACAATGCTACAACTGTCACCTACTATACTCAAGTACATATCAACTGTCTCAACACATGTGTTAGTACAATCCTCTTAAAACAAGATCATTTTGGCAAGAAACCTTATAAACACATACTCATATTATGTAATTCATCAAACATTTAACCAACATGCAAACATACCATGTTAAATAAATCAACTAGACAACATAATAGACCCGAATACTCAAACACCAAATAGATGACATAATCAAACATTCAAACACTAAATAGAATACATAAGAAAGCTCATACTGTAATGTGTCTCAGGGGAGGCTATCTTGTCTACACAATCAATCTAGTTAGCAAGATATAACTTTACAACATGTCAACTCAAATATAAATAAGATCACGATATCCATAACACTAACTAGCTAACATGTTCGCATCATAAACTCATAATCATTTATCATTTATGCATAGCAATCACATATGTATGACTGGTCTATATTAGTAACACAAAATGCAACACAATAAGTTGACTCATACCTGAATGTTGCAAACCTAACCATCTGCATAGGCCAATCCAATTTAGCATGATACATATGACATCAATACCTTAATGAAATAACCCTAATCATCAAGTTACTAGCATATAACAACCATAGGCTATATATCAACATATAACCTAATCGTCAGGCTAACTGTCATGTAACAACAACAAGTTAACCTATAACATACTCATCATCAACCTATAACATAATCATCATGTTATCTAATATAAAACAACAATATCAATGCATACAACTATAGGTTACTATCATTCTTGACTATCTGACACGTGCATATAACTACACTAATAAACTAACATCTATCATTAATGTAACCATAACATCAAAAGACATTGACATAAACCTACTGTATATAAACCTAATGCATATGACAATCCTTAACTTACATACATGCATGCCAAAAATACAATACCTATATGATGATATGTCCTCATCCCAAAGTCTAATGTTGTAATCTCATTATGATGATTTGCATCTCCTATTCTATCTCAGCCAACACATTAGCATCATAACAACCAATAGAACCATGATGATCTAAATTTGCATACAATGACTTCACAAGGCATTTTTGACCTACTATTCATGCATAACTATAACCAAGACAATACATGCATGACAACTCCATATAGACACATAACATATGAGTACCAAACCATATACACCTCATTCTAGCTAGAGTCCAGTCATCAATGCATGGCCATATCAACTTCACAAACCATGACCTCGTGCATGACAACAACAACCATTACATCACTATACACATTGCCATATGCAACCATAAACATGCATAAGAAATTCATAATCAACTATACAAATGCATGAATGCATGTAGTCAAGCATAAGTGATCAATACTTGTAACCAACCGACAAGACTGATACATGTAATCAAGCATAAAAGAATGCAACCTAACATAAAAGGATGTAATCAAGCAACATACAACAACATGTAAGCAACGTATAACAATATCTAACCAGTCATATACTCATGATGAGGCATTCCACAAAATCAACATCAAGTCACTCAAGACAACCTTACTACAACCATGATCAATATTATGTAATGAAAAAAGCATATGGGATGCAAGTGTAAGAGACACACATGCAACTGACATGCATGCATGACCACACACACTGCCCATCTAGTCTGAGGGGTGAACCACGCTTTGATACCACTATGTAACACCCTCCTCCCACATCTACCTAAGAAACCAGCCAGCCGAGGTAAACATGCAATGAGAGGCTGATATGATATGATTGAACCTCCTAGGTAACCTTAAGGAAATGGAATAGGCGGAAACACAACACACAAACCTCCCTCAGGTGCTTCAGGACCCCCGGGAGCTAATCCACCACTCTAGGTGCCTAACCCTTGAGTTAATCTAGCATTTAGATGAATTAAACCCAAATTCGCTTCGATGAAAAGGCATGCACTTGAATATAACCCTATAGTCGCTCTCACAGGCTTGCCTGCTAGCGACCAAAGACCCAATTTGTTAGTGTTATGCCAGCAACTTCAGGATTTGAGCCACTTTTTCAAGCCCAAAGCCTAGGTCACTACTCGGAATTGAACCATCTCTTCAAATCAGTAAACTAACATGGAAATGATGGTACTAGAGAAAAAAATTGTTCAAGACCTTGATTGGACCCCTACTAGCCACGACAGGCATTTCGTTAAACATATTGCAAATGTGTAATCTACATGTGTAAATAACAAATCTGACCATAGGGGTCTCATACTTATCTCAGAATCACTATGAAGCATTGTCTCCTTATCACATTAGCTACAATTTCCTCCATTAGGTCATAGATACATTGTTCATTCATATACAAGTAGAAACATGATGAGATCCATATATAGTTGTTGTCATAAAACATATACATAACCAACATAATAGGGATAGATCACAGCCATATAAACCACATATAATCCATTATAATACTCATAGAAATACAAGGAGAAATAGCCTTTCATTAATGATGCAAATTCCAAACTTGGGATGAGGCTTCCACATTCCACCCGATCGTAACTCAACCCACCAAGGGCTTCTAGGACTAATAACTCAACCCAAGTTGTTACAAGGCTTCAAGAGCATTTTTCCAACCAAGGCTACAAGACTAGTAACTCAACCCAAGTTGTTACACGGCTTCTAGAGTGTTTTTCCAACCAGGGCTTCTAGGACTAGTAACCCAACATAAGCTAAGGAAACTTGAGAACCAACAAAAACAAAAAGAAGAAATAAACCCACAATCTCCATGGCTATCTAGGAAATGGAAAGGCTAGGAAATCCACTATCAATCCAGGCAATCCTCCATGCCAATGACAGATCACAACCAAGAAACTGCATGCATGTGCCATGCATACCAAAACTAGTGAAGGAAACATACATGCAACTTGGTACCTACAAGCAAATATGATCTAGCTTGTTGATCCTGATTCCTTCTTGCACTTTCCAACTCTTCCTTTGCCTTCTTGCTCCAAAAACCCTAGTATGTCACACCCCTAAGAGTGCTCCAGGGAAACTCTAAGTCTCCAAGAGTATGGGAGAGAGAGAATAATGAGAGAGAGCTCAAACATTGAACTGACCAAGTCTTGCCCACTGATCCTTAGAAGCCTTTTTATCAACGAGGCCTCTATTTTCTTCATTTTCCATTATTTTACTTAAATTTCCTCCTCACATGCAACCTGTGACCTTTCACCTTCCTTTTCTCCTAATTTCCTTTATTTTCATAGATAAAATGCCAATTAATGTCCCATGCCTTTCCAAAGCCTTAACCATTTCCTTTGCCAATTTCTTTAGCCATAATAGACTTAATCAACACCCACTAGGATGTTTCCCCCACCATTCATCTTGGAATACATGTCCCATCACTTTGGCCTTATATATATTTTTACATGGAATATTCGCCAAGGTTGTTATAGGAAGCCCTGAATGGTTTTGATTGATGTGTTTTATGAGATCCCACATTCACGCTTGGAATATGGCATGGGGGTGACTGGCTGAAGAGAGTTTTGGGTCAACCATGTGTATGGTCGAGTGGAACGTGGTAGTCCGATGTTGGGTTGGCTTTTGCATAATTAATTTGAGGTTATTTCTCCTTATTATCTCATGAGTATTATATTGGTTTATACATGGATTATATGGCTGATGTATCCTTGATATTTCAGTTGTTATTATGTTGGTTATAAGCATGTATTATGATAGTAATGATGTATGGATTTACTCATGTTTTGATTTATAAATGAACGGATAATGTATCTATGACTTAATAGATGATAATGCAGCTAATGATATAAGGGAACAATGCTTCTTAGTGATTCCCAGCTAGGTATGAGACCCATATACTTAGATTTTTTATTTACACCTATAGATTACATATTCATGATATGTTTGATTGAATTCCTATCATGGATAATAGGGGTCCAGTAAAGGCCTTGTTCAAGTATTTGATTTTTCCTCATTGTCTCCTTATTATTTTTTTGTTCTAAAGGTGTCATTCAGTTATGGAAAGTGACATGGGTACAGGCCTAAAAAAGTGGCTCAAATCCGGGGGATGCTAGCACAACATTGAGAAAAATAGTTCCTGGACACTATCATGCCTTGTCATGAGAGCATCCAGAGCCTCCTAGATGCTGCCACGCCTATTATTGGATTCTGTCATATTCTTTCCACGACTAGCACATGGTTTTGGACGCGATGGTTTTTGGTCTATGGTTTTGGAAGCAATGGTTTTCGGTCCATGGTTTTGGACACGATGGTTTTCGGTCCATGGTATTGGATTCTTCACCATGTATAAATATGTATTGTAACATTGAAAGGAACATAATGAAAAATCAAGCTGGTAATCCCGGTTTTGGGATCCAGGGGAAAATCTCTGTGTATATGTGTTTTATGTGTTATGATCTTGCATTGTTTATTTTCTGTGTTTTAGAATTCATATGTAGGTAATTTATGTACGGGGTTAAAACCGACATTTGGTATCAGAGCTATTTTGGCTTCAAGGGGATGCCTTTGTTGCGAGGGGTTTTGCTCAGGCCTGTGGTAGACCCTGTTCAATGGGAGATTTGCGGGATTGATTCTGGTGGTGAAACGAGATGGCGAGTAGTGGAAAGATAGAGATCGAGAAATTTAATGGTCAGAGTTTTAAGTTGTGGAAACTCAAGATGGAGGATCTGTTGGTGGATAAAGATTAGTGGATAGCGCTAGATTCAGGTACTAAACCAACGGGAGTGTCTAATGAAGAATGGAAGAAGTTGGATCATTGAGTGGGAGATCTAAATCTAAAGGGAGATCTAAATCTCCAAGAAAACCTATAAAGGTGTTATGCTAGAAATGCAGAAAGGAAGGGCACTACAAAAGGGACTGTAAATTTAAAGCTCCTGGTAAAGGAATGGGATCTGATGATGCTCCTTCTGTAGAGGCGAAAACCACCTCAGATGAAGGTGGGGATGTGTACTTGGCTTCTTCAAGTACACATGTAGATCATGAGGCATGGTAGATTGACTCAGGTGCATCCTTTCACTTCACTCCCCATAGAGAGTGGTTCTGCGAGTATGAGAAATATAATGGCTGTGATGTCTTCTTAGGGGATGATAGGAAGGCTATAAATGTTGGACACGAAAAAGTAAAGTTGAAGTTGCAAGGTGGAAGGGTTAAAACACTTCTAGGTGTTCTGCATATTCCTGCATTGGCCAGAAATCTGATTTTTGTAAGCAAGTAAGATGATGCAGGTGTAAAAATAGTGTTCGAGAAATATACCTACAAGATCGTTCGGGAAGCATTGGTATTGATGCGAGGAGTTCAGATTGGAACATTGTACAAGTTGCAAGGTAGCATTGTTGTTGATGGGTGCAATAGTTCTATGGTTCCTGAAAGTGGAGTAGAAAATATATTGGTCTCTGGAGAGAAGGCCATGTCGTGGCATCAAAGGCTTGGACATATTGGAGAGAAGGGCCTTCAAATACTTCACCATAAAGGTATGGTAGAAGGTATAAGTAATAGTTCTCTGGATTTTGATTTATGTGAAAATTGTGTATATGGGAAGCAGAATCAGGTGACTTTCCCCTCCGGTGGTAAGAGGGTGAAACAGATATTATAGCTTGTGCACAGTGATGTGTTTGGACCTGTGAAGGTTCCATCACTAGGTAAGTTTGTATACTATGTATCATTTATAACTTCTCAAGGAATACATGGATATATTTCCTTAAGAAGAAATCTGAAGTATTTGACAGGTTTAAAGAATTTAAGGCTCTGGTGGAAAACCAGATAAAGAAGAAGATAAAGGTGTTGAGGTCAGATAACAAGGGAGAGTTTTGTAGTAAGGAATTTGCAAAATTCTGTAAGAAGTGTGGTATAGCACGGTAGAAGACTACTCCATACACACCTGTGCAAAATGGAGTTGTAGAAAGAATGAACAAGACATTGATGGAAAGGGAAAGAAGCATGCTCAGTGGTGCTGGGTTAGGACAGGAATTCTGGGCAGAGGCAGTGGAGACAACATGCTACCTGGTCAACAGATCACCTTCATCAGTGTTGGAGGATAAGACTCCACAAGAGGTATGGACTGGTAAGAAACCCTGTCTTTCACATATGTGGGTATTTGGATGTGATGCATATGCACATGTTCCAAAGGAGAAAAGAACCAAGTTGGATAGTAAATTTGAAAAATGCATCTTTATTGGGTATAAGGATGGTTTAAAGGGTTATAAGCTTTGGAACCCAGTAAAAAGGAAGGTTGTGTACAGTCGAGATGTGGTGTTCAGAGAGGTGAAAGATGTTATTAAACATGAAGTTCAACCAAAGGAACCTGTGAAGATAGAGTTTGAACTAAAGGAGGAAGAATCAGATTCTGTAGCAGAGGAGGAATCAGACTCTATAGCGGAGGAGGAATCAGAAGATGAAGAGCCACAAACTCCGGCTATGAGAAGATCAGTTTGAGAAAAAAGGCAGCCAGAAAGGTATAGTCCATCTGCTTTCTGTTCAAATTTTGCTTTGTCTGTTACTGATGATGATCCCAGAACTGTGAACGAAGCGGTGGATTCAGAGGATGGAAAACTCTGGAAAGAGGCCATGGTTGATGAAATGGCATCTTTGCAAAAAAATGAGGCTTGGGATCTGGTGGAGTTGCCGGCTGGAAGGAAACTCATTGGCAGCAAATGGGTGTTCAAGAAGAAGACAAATGCAGAAGGAAAGGTGGAGAAATACAAAGCTTGGTTGGTAGCAAAAGGTTATTCCCAGGTGCTGGGAATTGATTTTGGTAATATTTTTTCTCCTATTGCCAAGGTAACTTCTATTAGGTTATTTTTATCTGTTGCTGCTACTTTTGATTTTGAGGTAGAATAGATGGATGTGAAGACATCATTTTTTCACGGGGATCTGGAAGAGGAGATCTACATGAAGCAACCTGAAGGCTTTGTGGTGAAGGGTAAGAAAGAATTGGTATGCAAGTTAAAGAAGTCTCTATATGGGTTAAAACAGTCACCAAGGATGTGGTATCAGAAATTTTATACATTTATATGGGGACTTGGCTTCACCAGAAGCAAAGCAGATCACTAATGTGTATTTTAAATTAATTGGTGACTGTGTTATCTACTGGTCTTAGTATGTGGATGGTATGTTGTTGGTTGGAAATGAAAAAGAAATATCTAGGATTTGAAGACCCAATTGTCCTCCAAATTCGACATGAAAGATCTCGGTGATGCAAACTATATTTTGGGCATGGAAATTAAAAAGAGATCGAGCAAAGAGGAAGCTCTAGATAAACCAGAGGAAGTATGTCGAGACAATATTGCAGAGGTTTAATATGCAGGATAGTAAACCGGTGAAGGTTCCTATTCCTGTAGGTGTGAGGTTATCTGTCGAACAGTGTCCCAAGACACAAGAAGAGGAAGAGGACATGTCCCGTGTTCCATATGCAAGTGCAGTCGGTAGCTTGATGTATGCAATGGTCTGTACTAGACCAAACATTGCACATGCAGTGGAGTATTGAGCAGGTTT
>APFE031251712.1:92002-187072 GCA_000404065.3 Pinus taeda
GTATGTGTTTAACCTATTTGAAGGTGCAGTCAGTTGGATTTGTAAGAAACAATCTGTAGTGGCACTATCAAATACAGAGGCAGAATACATGGCAGCCACTCATGCAAGCAAGGAAGCAGTTTGGTTGCAGAGATCGTGTTCACGTATGGGGTTAGTAGAGGGAGCTATAAGGAAAGACTATGACAGCCAAAGTGCAATTTTCTTGGCAAAGAACCCTACTTACCATTTACCATTCAAAGACAAAGCACATTGATGTTCAGTATCACTTTGTGAGGGATATGATAGAAGACAAAAAGGAGTTGCTGGTAGAGGTGGACACTTTGAAGAATACTTCAGATGCATTGACAAAATTTGTGAGCTTTGAGAGGTTCTCTTGGAGTAGAGAAAGAATGGGCATTGCAGGGCTGGATAAATGACTAAGCTCTTTTGTGGCCCCATGTGGAAAGAAAATAACAAGTGGGATAATGTTGGGTTTTGTTGTATTCTTTCCATGACTAGCCCATGTAGTGAACCGGGGGTTAGAGGGGGGGTGGAGCCCCCCCTTTGTTGCGTCGATTGCGGAGCAAGGGGGTGATAAGGGGGGTTTGAGGGGGGTGGGTAGCCCCCCTCTATGAGGTCTGGGACAACGCCCTAGGAAAAAAAAAAATTGGACCCTATATTAGGTTGGGCAGACCTACCTATGGTTTTATGCATGATTTTCACACATGGTTTTGGACGCGATGGTTTTCAGTCCATGGTTTTGGATGTGATGGTTTTTGGTCCATGGTTTTGGACGCGATGGTTTTCGGTCCATGGTATTGGATGCTTCGGCATGTATTAATATGTTTTGTAACATTGAAAGGAACATAATGAAAAATCAAGCTGGTAGTCCTGGTTTTGGGATCTAGGGGAAAATCTTTGTGTATATGAGTTTTATGTGTTATGCTCTCGCACTGTTTATTTTCAGTGTTTTAGAATTCATATGCAAGTAATTTCTTTACGGGGTTAAAACCTACACCTATAGCATGGAAGCATCTGGGGGTCAAGTGGTCTAAAATCTTAGCGGGACCCAAGGGCTGATTAGCAAAAAGGTTGTGATGGTTCCAGAGGGTCCTAATGCTGATGTTGAAGGTTTGTATTGTGTGTTTCTGTCGGTTCCACTTCCTTAATGTGATGTAGGAGGTCGAGTCATATCATAGTGGCCTCTCATCTCATGTTTACCCCAGTTTACTGGTTACTTGGGTAGATGTGAGAGGAGGGTGTTACAAAAATGGTATCAGAGCATGGTTCACCCCTTGGACTTCATGGGAGGTGCGTTGGTCATGCATTCACGTTGCATATGTATTTCTTATGCTTGTAGTCCATATGCTTGTTTCATTTCCATGGTGTTGATCATCGTTGTAATGATGTCGCCATGTGAAGGTTGATGGTGTTGTTTCGAGATGTGTCATCATGAGTGTATGCTTGTATATGAATTTGTTATGCATGTTAGTGTCTATATGTCATTATGCATGCATTTTCATGGTTATGGTTATGCATGTATGGTAGGTCAGGCATGCATTGTGAAGTCCTTGTATGCAATAATTGAGGTCATGGTGCTGATATTGGTATGTTATGTTGCTAATGTGTTGGTTGAGATAGAGCAAGCAATGCAGATCATCGAAGTGAAGTTGCAGCATTGGACCTTGAGACAAGAGCATGTCGTCATATAGGTTTGTAGGTTGGGCACGCAGGTATGTAGGTTAAGGATTGTTATATGCATTATGGTTATGTGTGTGCCTTTTATTCTATTGATGTTATGGTTACATACATGATAGATGCTAGTTGATTACTGCAGTCATATGCACATGTGTCATATAATCATGAATGATAGTAACTTGTGGTTGTATGGATTGCTATTTTTGTTTTATGTTAGATAACTTGATGATTATGTTATATGTTATTGATGAGTATGTTATAGGTTAACTTTTTGTTGTTATATGATAATTAGTTTGATGATTAGGTTATATGTTGTTGATGAACATGATATATAACTTGTTGTTGTTATATGCTAGTAACTTGATGATTAGGCTTATTACATTAAGATCTTGATGTTATATGTATCATGCTAAATTGGATTGGCTTATGCAAATGGTCAGGGTTATGACATTTAGGTATGAGTTGACTTATTGCGGCATTGTATTGTACCAATCTAGACTGATCGTACATATGTGATTGTTATGCATGAACGACAAATGTTTATGAGCTTATGATGTGAACATGTTAGTTAGTTACTATCATGGATATCATGACCTTATTTATGGTTGAGTTGATATGTTGTGAAGTTATAATGTGCTAATCTAGTTTGATTGTGCAGACAAGATAGCCTCCCTAAGATACATTAAGGTATGAGCTTGCTTATGTCGTCTACTTTTTGCTTGAATGTTTGATTATGTCATTTATTTGATGTTTGAGTGTTTGATTATGTCATCTACTAGATTTATTTAACATGGTATGTTTTTCAAGTTGGTTGAATGTTTGATGAATTACATAATATGAGTATGTGTTATAATGATCTTGTTTTAATATGATTGTGCTAACACATATGTGTTGAGATAATTGATATGTGATTGAGTGTAGTAGGGGACAGTTGTAGCATTATGTCTAATGACTATGAGTTCACTATGCATTTTGACATGATTGTTAGTCTTGGTAAAGGTTGATTTCAAATTGATAGATATCTTTGTCTTGATATTTTGAACATGCGGTTGACATGTGTAAACAATTGCAGGAAACATGCTTGGTATTAGCGCGATAAGGTAACAATTGATATGTTTATATAACTAACAGTTGGGTGATGTGACAATACATAGTAAGCCTCTATTGCAATAAGGTAAAAGGGTAAAAGAAATGAATTGGGCAAGCATTCCTTTGACCATGTTTGGAAACCCTAGTTCCAAATGAACAAGTGCTTTGCATACAAGAAGTCTTCTAAACCTTGACTTTGTCTGACATTATGTGGATATATGTTGTACTCATGAACATGTATTTGATAGGTATAACGAATGGTTCTAGTTATGGCTAGATACATCAAAGGATTGGAGTCCATTGAGAGATGGCATGCATATGTCTAGTTGTAAGCAACGTGCTTGGTACAACAAGGTGATGTAACGAATATGTTGTTATGTTTACTTATGCATTGACAATTATGTGTTTATCGCAGTATGATGCGGGGGATTTCATGGAAAAAGAGATTGCCATGAAAGCTTTAGAAGGCTCGGGTTGAGCTTTCCTTTGGAAGCATTGGGAAGCATTGGGATTGAGTCATGGTGTTTGTTGTTAGTTTTGTGCTTTTGGTCTTTTGTGATTTAGTGCATGATCATGCCACTTTTTTTGTGGTGTCACATTGTTATTGGTTTTCATGGTTTTCTTATTTGTTTCTTGTGCTTGTCTTTTAAGTTTTGAGTCTTGGGAATTGGTTGGGAAAGAGGAAAGTTAGTGGAGATCGGAGAGAGGTAAATGAAATATAGTAGGAAATGTAAGACTCAGATGAATTTGGTGCATGTATAAATGAAGTTGAAGGCAAGAATATGACAACCAATTAGACTGGTTGGGTCCATTGGTGTAAATGGACAATGGCAGGATAGTCATGGGAAATGTAATCAAGAAAGGTAAGGTGAATGGATTTGAGGCATCGTATGCCTTGGCTATGTTGGGAACTATTGTTCTTGATGTTGTGCATGTGTTTCACACATAAAAGGAGTTCTCTTAACCTTGACCTTGTGATATCTAGTAATTACGTTGTGATCATAATTATGTTGATGTCTATATGTGTATACATGTATGTATCTATGTATTTCATGCCTAACAAGGTCATCATGGATCATGATTATTTTATGTTAATGTTTATATGTACATATGTATGTATGTATGTCGTTGAATGACTAGATCATTATTATTTTATGTTGATGTTTACATGTATGTATGTATGTGTATGTATGCATATCATTGTCTAACATGATCGTGAAGTTTATGCTAATGTTTATGTATATGTATGAATGTATCCATGTATCTATGTCATTTTCCAACAAGGTCATCAGGGATCATTCTTGTGGAAGAATGATTGCTTATGTAGGTGAATGACATGAAAAGGTTCCTGGTCTTACGAGGAATCAATTGGAGAAGTATCCCTTACAAATCTATGAGGTCAATATCATGTGGTTATGAGTTGATATTATGTGATTATATTATGTGTATGTTATGGGTAGGATATATCAAGAGATACATTGACGAAATGAAAGTGGTGTGGTCTACAACATGATGGGACAAGCATGGATAAGATATTGGAAGCAAGGTTATTGGGTAGAGATAGTGTGGTTTTGGATATGTGGTACTACTGTTGTGCATATGTTGTATATGTTGTACATGTTGCATCTGTGATGTTGTGCGCATGCGGTGTTGTGTGTATATAATGTGTGTACATGTTGTTTATGCAATGTTATGTACATGGTGGTACAAATAGTGATGTGCGAATATGATATATGAAGTGTTGGGTATAGATGGTGCTATGTACATGTTGGATATGTAGTGTTGTGTACATATTGTACTATGTGCATGGTGGATATGCAGTATTGGGTGCATATGGTGTTGTGTGCATATTGGATATGTAGTGTTGTGTACATAGGGTGTTATGTACATGTTGTATATGCAGTGCTATGTACATATGGTGTTGTGTGCATATAGTACATATGGTGTTGTGTGCATGATTGTGCATGTGGTGTTGTGTACAGGTTGTACATATGGTGTTGTCTGTAGGTGGTGTTGTGTACATGTCGTGCATATGATATTGTGTGCATGTGATGTTGTGTACATATTGTGTTGTGTACACATTGTATAGATGGTATGATGTACGTGTGGCATTGTGTACACGTTGTGCAAGTGGTGTCGTGTACATATGATGTTGTGCACACATTGTACAGGTGGTGCTATGTGTAGATGGTATTATATATATGTTGTACATGTGGTACTAGTGTACATGTGATATTATGTGCATGTCATATGTGTTGTGTTGTGTACATGTGGTACTATGTATGTGCATTGTCTAGTTGTGGTATCATGACATGTGTACTCGTTGTGTTGCACTATGTATCATACATGTATTATGTTGTGTTGTATGCCGAGTGTAGGTACATGATTGTGTGGCATTGTACATTAGGTATAGATGTATGTATTGTGTTATACGTTGGGTGTAGTTGTATGTATTGTGTGGTGGTGTACACTAGGTGTAGGTGCATGTATTGTGTTGTGTTGTACACTAGGTGTAGGTGTATGTCTTGTGTGTTAGGTGTAGATGCATGTATTACATGGTGTTGTATGTCGTGTGTGGTTGTATGTGTGTGATGCATACTATGTGTATGTGCACATGGTTGAGGAGAAGGCATTGGGTGTTTGTTGGGTGTGGCAACGAATTCAGTGTGTGTACCAAATAAGGACAAATGTAGAAGTTAAGGATTGATTAAAGGATAAGTATCAGTATTTTATTTCAGTTTTATTATGCATGAGATTTATGATTATGGTCTATGATGATTACATTTGATATATGAATCTAGTGTATCATGGTTACATGTGATTTATGATTTTGATCTATGATGGTCGTGTTTTGAGCTAACCTGATGTGATATATTTACACATGATGATTTGGTCAAAGATGCTAGTTTGACTTGTTGTCACAGGAAGTAAACAAGATTGCAAGTGTACCTTATTGAAGAGCTACCAATGAGGTATGATTTGAAGTTATTTCAATTTATTTTAATATAGTGGAAGTTATGTGCTTGGTACAGGAAACACGGAAATGCCCAGTTGGGTGGTTGAAACTAACTACAAGAACTAGCAGCGTCAATGAAAGGAATTGGAACATGCAATAGTATGTTGGTAAAGCACTTCAGGAGCAGGTTCATTGTGGGACACTAGTACCCAATAGTGTCCATTGATTTCCATGAGCATGTTATGACCGATATTATGGTTTTAAGGCAGGGATATGGCTTGGTTTTTGTATCTTCCGATGCGAGGAAGCCTTTCCAAGGGATGGATTGCCTGGGATGGGGGTGCCAGCGGAACTTGGAAGGTGTGTGACTGCATGGAAGGGGGTGACTGATTCCCTGAGGGACTGTGTAGCAGATAAGGGAAGGTAGGAGATATATTTGTTTTGGTCATTAGCATTTCCATATGGAATCAAATTCACATTGGGAGTGTGCCCTGGAACAATGAGATGATAAATGTTCACTGAGAGGACAAGTGGCGCGAGATTATAATGTTGGACATTGGATGCATATTTGACCTTCCAATGGATTTTGAACTTCCTAGTAAGGAGGTGAATCCTGGTATTACTTTGACGCTGGAGGTGTGAGCCTTTGGATTCCCTTACTGCGGGTGTAGGCATCATATCCTTTTATTTGTTGTTTGAGCAAATGTGCATATGTGTATGTGCGTATTATTGTGAATATTGTATCAAGCTAGATTTAGAAAGATCCATAGACGATATGATTATTTACTAGTTGAAGCAAATGTGTATGTATCTATATGTGGTTATTATTGTAAATATTGTAATGAATTGTGTTATAAAGCTCCACTAAATGGTATGATTGTCATGTTTCAGCGGTGGTCATCATAAATAATGCAACAATCTATGTTATAAAATTCCATGGGAAGTATGTTTTGTTTTCATCAGTCTTATTGGTTATAGGTGTCATTGAACACTAAGGACGAGGTTCCCCTAAGGGGGAGGGTTCTGTAACAACCCTAGTTAAAAATCCATATAAAAAAATATAGGACCATAGTCATGGGACACATATTCCAAGTTGAATGGTGGGAAAAACATCCTAGTGGGTGTTCATTCAGTTTATTATGGCTAAGGAAAATGGAAAAGGCAATGGAAAAGGCTTTGGAAAGGAAAATGGCATTTTTGGAACATTTATTTATGGAAATTAGGAGAAAAGCGAGGTGAAAGGTCACACATTGCATGTGAGGAGGAAAATGAAAGAAAATAATGGAAAATGAAGAAAATAGATGCCTCATTCATAAAAAGGCTTATGAGGATCAATACACGGGCCTTTTGTTAGTTCAATTTTGGAGCTCTCCCATTATTCGCTCTCTCTCATACTCTTAGATACTTAGATTTTTCTTGGAGCACTCCTGGAGAGTGTGGCATACTTGGAGTTTTGGATAAAGAAGGCAAAGGAAGAGCAGGAAAGTGCAAGAAGACATCGGGATCACCAACTACAATGGATTTGGCTTGTAGGTACACAGTTGCATGTATGTTTTCCTCAATAGTTTTGGCATGCATGGCATATGCATGTGGATTATTGGTCATGATCTGTCATTGACATGGAGGATTTCCTAGATTGACAGTGTATTTATTAGCCTTCCCATTTCGTGGATAACCATGGAGATTGTGGGTTTATTTCATTGTTTTGTTTTGGTTGTTTCTCATGTTTCCTTTAGCTTTGGTTGAGTTATTAGTTCCTTGAAGCCCTAGCTGGAAAAACGCTCTGAAAGCCCTGTAACAACTTGGGTTGAGTTACTAGTCCTAGAAGCCTTGGTTGGACAAACGCTCTGGAAGACCTTGGTGGGTTGAGTTACTAGTCTTGGAAGCCATGGTTGGACAAATGCTCTAGAAGCCTCATGGTAGTTGTGTGTTGAGTTACTAATCTTGGAAGCCTTGGTTGGAACAAACACTTTGGAGCCCTAGAAGGCTTGGGTAGAGACCAATCAGATGATGGTTTTGTGATGTCTGACCATGAGGTGGAATCACTGTTTGATGGGTTGAGGTGGTTTGGCCTTTGGAAGCCCTAGATGGTTTTGATTGATGTGTTTTATGAGATCCCACATTCATGCTTGGAGTATGGCATGGGGGTGACTGGCTGAAGAGATTTTTGGCTCATCCATGTCTACGGTTGGGTGGAACGTGGTAGTCCCATACCAAGTTGGCTTTTTCATCATTAATATAAGGTTATTTCTCCTTGTTATCTCATGAGTATTATACTGGTTTATATGGTTGATGTATCATTGATATTTATGTTGCTATTATGTTGGTTATAAGCATGTATTATGACAATAATGATGTATGGATTTCCTCATGTTTTGATTTGTAAATGAATGGATAATATATCTATGACCTAATAGATGATAATGTAGCTAATGATATAAGGGAACGATGCTTCTTAGTGATTCCAAACTAAGTATGAGACCCCTATGCTTAGATATGTTATTTACACCTGTAGATTACATATTCATGATATGTTTGATGAAATGCCTATAATGGCTAGTAGGGGTCCAGTGAAGGGCTTGTTCAAGTATTTGATTTTGCCTCATTGTCTCCTTGTTATCTTTCTATTCTGAAGGTGTGATTCAGTTCTAGGAAGTGACCTGGGCTTTGGGCCTGAAAAAATGGCTAAAATCCTGGGGACACTAGTACAACAATGAGCAAAATAGTCCCTGAACACTGGCATGCCTTGTCATGAGAGCGTCCAGAGCCTCATGGATGCTAGTAGGCCTATAGAATGGGAGCGTTTGGGGATCAAGTGGTCTAAAATCTCAATGGTACCCAAGGGTTGATTGGTAGAAAGGTTGGGATGGTTCCTAAGGGTCCTAATGCTGATGCATATCATAGTGGCCTCTCGTCAGATGTTTACCCTGGTTCACCGGTTACTTGGGTAGATGTGGGAGGAGGATGTTAGAAAGATGTACTTCTTATTATGTGGGTCTATGAGTATGCAACCAGCTCCAAATCTATCCTGTGATCAACTTCCAAAAATCAAATTGGTAAAGAAAACATGCTCATTATGACTCTCAAGTGGTGTCACAATATATTTCATGTATGGTTCACTTTCCACTTGAATCTGGTTATTTTTGCCCTTATACGGAAGCCATAGGTGTGACCAATCTGTGCAAAATACCCTTGTAACTTACTAGAACAATCTCTACTCAAAAGTAGTCCATAGGCTTCAAGGATGTCCACAATTACAATGTTTATGCATTGGTGTACCCGATGGTCAAATGAAAAATAGATAATAACATTCCCGAGTTCACCAATAGTTTGGACAAGGGATATGTCCAACTGAATGATTTGTGCATAAATTTCATCCATTAGTTTTCTTAGCAACATATAATGGAATTACATTCACATATGCCCTTGAATCAACCAAACAATTATGGATATTGTAATTAAATATTTCAAAAGTTAACAAAAATGGGGGGCAAAGATTTTTAGCATCTAAAGTTACCTTATTAACTATAGATTCGAGAGTTCTAGAAGACTTACTATACACCTTTTGAGAAGTGAAAGCTATGTCACTTGGACAAGTAACTCATGCTGGCCTACTATCTTTGTGAGCTCGAAGATGGAAATGTTGGCACAAGCCATTTTTAAATCTTCGACTATGTTATAATCGATAGTTTCATTTTAGTAGGCAGTGTTGAAGTGTCTAGAGGTGTAACTTGATTTGAAACTTCTGGAGTGATAATATTATTTTACTACTGGTAGAAGTACTCTCAGAGATAACAACACTTCTAGGCTTTTTTTGTGTATTATGAGCAAGATTAGTTGGTGTTACGAATCTTCTTAACAATTTCTTCCTTGATTATTGTCTTGCCACTTTTGGCTCAAGAATGGACCCTTTTATCCTCAAATTATAATAACCAGTTTGTTTTTGAGGAGGGGCTTCATTTTGGGAAGGTGTTTCAACACTTTTCTTGTATATATTTTACTACTCCTGGAAGCCTTGGTTGGAACAAATGCTCTGGAGCCCTTGAAGGCTTGGGTAGATATATAATGATGTGATGAGATGGAGGATCCAAGTGGATTGAATATATATATACAAATAGAATGGAAGCAATAGATCCATGAAGCAATAAGAGCAAGAAGCCAAAGAGGAGAAGCCATCGTGAAGCCAAAGAGTAAGATGAAGAGTTTATGGAAAGCCATCAAAGAAGCAAGTCATCGGAGCAAGAGAAGAAGATTATCGCATATGCCCAAGGGTAAGTGTTATTGAAAGAACAAAGAGCAACAATGATAACAAAGGAGTAAAGAAGAAAACATTGGAGAAGCCATATCGGAAGTATCGCATGTAATATATGCCCAAGAAGAACCGATAGGAAGAAAACAACAAAGGAGCATAAACAAAGTTATAGGAGGTCAGAGGAAGATAAGCCACAGGAGCAACAATTATCAGAAGAGTGGGGGTAGGAGTGTACGAATGTTCAAATGCTTATGTCACATTCAACGCTTACATCGATCTCATTTTCAAATCCAAGCCGTCGATCTCTGTTTTTAACTCATGTGCTAGTTGAAGACTTGCAAGCCGTAGATTTGATGACCTCGTATATCCAATGGATATTGGGTCATAAAGTGATCGGACGTTAAATCTCAAAATGGATGTGAACTTTTATAGATCAAGGATTTATAATCCTTATCTGCTCCGTAAGGGCGGTTAAGTGTCGTGCAAGTTCCTCGGCTAATATCGTTGTGAACCATTAGATCCAGCGCTCCTTGATCAAACGATGGAGGATCAACGATTGGGTTTGTTCATCGGGTGGATCAACAACCGTTGGATTAATGATGAGATCAATGGTGGAGAATTAAATCGATAAGACCTGGGATTGAGTGGACCCAAGAAGTTTATGGACACTATTTTATTTTATTTGGGGTCTGGTCTTGTGCATTCAGGTGGTACTGGCATTCATTTGTGGGATTAAAGGAATAACTCCTATTTTTCATGAAGTTGTGATTACGATTAAAGGTGATGACATGGTATGTGGGACCTCCATGTGGGTATATCAACTCTTATATGGTTTCCGTGAATAATCAAGTCTATGGATAAAATACTCTCCAATATATATTTTTAATATACAAGTCGGCCTCCCTCCAATAGATGTGTCCTTTGGTCATTGGTGAAACTCATATAAAAATGAGTTAAAATGCTTCAGTTCTGAGTATCTATCTCAGGCACAAAAATAGAGCGTAAAGAAGTTCACAACTCGTGAACTTGAAGAGACAGAGGAAGCCAAAGGAATGGAAGAAAAAGGAAGTCGAAAGGTCTAGCGGAAGAGGAAGAAGTCGAAAGGTCCAGCGGAAGAAGATAAAGCCAAAGGTCTGGCTGATATAGAAGAAAAAACCAAAAGACGAAGGCCGAGCTAAGAAGAAAGCTGAAGACAGAGTGGGAGGACAATCTTTTGACCTAATTCATCTTGAAAGATAGGGTTAGAGCCCTTGGGATTGATGCTTTAGAATTGGAAGGATTGGTGTCCTTGGAGTTGGTGCTCCTAAATCCAAGGTTGGTGCCTTGATAAGATAGGGTCGAAGCCCTAGAGGTCAGAGCCTCATCAAAACCAAGTTGGAGCTTGGAACACATTTATATTGCATTTATTATTTTATTCAATAAAATTATACTTATACATTTCTTTATTTAAATTGTGAAGAATTAAACTAGTAATAACAACAATTGAAAGAAAATACTGATTCACCCCCCCCCCCTCAGTATTTCCAACAATTGGTATCAGAGCAGGCTTTTTCATATCAGCCTAACAACTAGAAGAATGATTCTTATTCACAATGAGAAATCAAGAAGTGCCAGGAAGACCTCCTCTATTCGATGTCACAAATTTTGGTTTTTGGAAAAAAAGAATTTCCTACTACTTAATGGCCCTTGGACCCAAAGTTTGGTATTCAGTTTTAAATGAGTACACAACTCCTTCCACTCTTCCAACAAATCAAGACAAAAGGAAAGCTTACATTGTAAATGCAAAAGCCTTAAATTTCATCACTAGTGGAATCACTGATTCTGAATTTACAAAGGTCATGAATTGTGACTCGGCCAAAGAAGTATGGGATAAGCTAGTTAGCTTATATGATGGGGACTCCAAAGTTAAGAAGGCAAAGCTTCAAACTCATAGAAGACAATTTGAAAGTCTGAAAATGGATGATGAAGAAGATATTGCATCATACTTTCTCCGAGTAGCTGAAGTGGTCAACTCTCTTAAAGGATTGGGAGAAAGCATTGAAGAAAGCACTATTGTTCAAAAGGTCTTAAGATCTCTCCCAAACAGATTTGACTCTAAAGTAAGTGCTATATAAGAAATGAAGGACCTAGATACTCTCAATATGGATGAACTTCATGGAATCCTCATTGCCTATGAGATGAGAAAAGGAAGCCCAAGTTCCAAAGATGCAGCATTCAAGGTCTCAAAATCAAAAAAGGGGAAAGAATGGAATACCAGTAGTGATGACTCCGATGTTGAATCTGAATTGATGCAATTTTTGCAAAGACTAAATAAAGGATCTAAGCTAAAAGGTAAGTACCCTCTTATTTGTTTCAAATGTGGAAGAATAGGTCATTATGTTGCAAAATGTCCTCTTAAGCATGATAGTGATGGTGAGGAAAATTCTAAAAGGATGGTATACAAAAAAAGGGGTTCAAAAGAAGAATTTTCTTCTCTAAGCAAGATGAGTCTAATGAAGGTGAATTTGTAGTCATAAAAAAGAAATCAACTAATCAGTTCCCTCATCGCAAAGGAGGTAATAATGAATTAGATGAAGGAAATGACCATGCTGGAAGCCAAGAAGTATTATTCATGGCATTCACAAATGATGATGATTCAGGTCTAGAAGGAAATGTAGATGAATTGTTAATGACTGCCATTGAATAAAATGAGAAATTATGAAATAAAATCATTTCTCTCAAGGTAGAAAACGAGGAAGCAAAAAGAAAGGAAGACCTCTTGAAAATAAGCTAAAAGAAAAAGAAGAAATTTGTGAAGAATGTGAAGCCAAAATAGAATCTCCGAGGAAGAAATTGGAGCAAGTCAAAAAGGGTTGGGAAAGCTCTCAAATACTTGACATTATCCTAAATGATCAAAAACCTCAACATGACAAATTTGGGATAGGTTTTAAAGGAGAATCATCAAGTACTAAGAATAATGCGAAAAGCTATGCCGACATACTTTCCAGCAACCCAAAAGAAGAAAGATTATTTCATCAAAGACCCATCTCAAATCCAAATAATGAAGAGATAATAACTCCAAGGAGGAATGTTGACTCAAATCATGGCTATTACAACAAGTACAAAACTATCTTTTTTGGGTATTGTTTTTATTGTAAAAATTTTGGTCATCAAGCTAGACATTGCATGGCCCGTAAGAATGAAACACCAAAATTGAAGGATCAAACAAACAAACCATATGGTCTCAAAGGGCAAGGAAAAATCAAGACCTACAACTATTTTGATCCCTTGGCCAAATTTGATCCAATTTTCTCATTATGTAATGATTATGGACATAATGAACAAAATTGCCCCCTCAAAAGAAGAGAAGCAAAAAATGAGAATCCCAACACGGATAAATTTGGCCTAGCTCTATGTGCTCACAGTAATGAAAATCATTGGTTTAAGGATAGTGGGTGCTCTAGACATATGACATGGGACAAAAGGAAGTTTGCCTCATTGAACAAAAAGGAAGGAAATGTATCCTTTAGAAGTGGATCTGCCAAAATTGTTGTAAAAGGAACTGTTACCATTATTAATGGAAAAGCAAAGGCTCAAAATGCTTTGTTAGAAAATGGGCTCAAACACAATCTCTTGAGTGTTAGCCAGATCTGTGATCAAGGACATAATGTTGTCTTTAGCACTAAAGATTGTGAAATAAGGAACTCTTCCTCAGGGGAACTTGTGGTGAAAGGAGTTAGAACATCAGATAACGTCTACAATCTGAACAAAATTCAAGAAGATAAATGTTACTTAAGTCAAATACATGAAAGTTGGCTATGGCACAAGTGACTTGGAAATACAAGTTTCAATAACTGGATCAATATCAGCAAGATTAGCGCAGTACAAGACATCCCAAAAGTTATTCAAGCCAAATCAAGGAGTATGTGGTCCATGTCAACATGGAAAGCAAACTAGAACTAGCCACAAGACCAAGGAGTTTTCTACATCAAAACCTTTGGAGATCATCCATGCTGATTTATGTGGACCAACTAGAACTTTGGAACTCCAAGGAGAAAGGTACTTTGCTTTATTTGTTGATGAATATACTAGAATGATGTGGGTATATTTCATAAAATATAAATCCGAAGCATTTGAGTGTTTTAAGAATCTTAAAGCTCTTGTAGAAAATGAAAAGGATTATAAGATTAAATGTCAAAGAACAGATAGAAGGGGAGAATTCACATCAAAAGAATTTGATGAATTCTGTAAAGTACATGGAATCGAAAGAGAACTCTCTGCTACCAAAACACCCAAGCAGAATGGGGTAGTTGAAAGAAGAAACCAAACAGTTCAAGAAATGGCAATAACAATGTTAGTAGCAGCTGACTTACAACCAAAATTCTGGAGAGAAGCAGTCGGGACAGATGTTTATACCTTGAATCGAACTCAAATAAGAGAAAATAATGAGAAGACTCCTTATGAATTATGGAAAGGAAGACCTACTTTAGTAAAATACTTCAAGATTTTTGGAAGCAAGTGCTTCATAAAAATCAATGATGACTCACGAGGAAAATTTGATTCTCGAGTTGAAAAAGGAATATTTCTTGGATATTCTACAAGGAGCAAAGCCTACAAGTGCTAAATAATCAACTACGGAAAATAGTGGAGAGCATTGATGTGAAGATTGATGAAGAACCTCCAGAGAAAAAAAATAAAATAAATAAATAAAAAATAAAAAATAAAAGAAATTGGAGATCATGAAGTTGACCCTCTCATTGAAGAAGAACCTGAAAAAGAGGAAAAAGATCAAGAAAACCACAAGGAAAAAGAACCATCTAAAACCCCTTCAAAGATGAAGTTTCTCCAAAAATTTGACCCAGAGGAGAATATTATTGGCAATATAGATGAAGGGATGCAAACCTGAAGAAGGATGATAAGTACACCAAAGAAAAATGATGTTGCTCTCCTATATATGATAGAACCAGAAACATTTATTCAAGTAAGGATCCTCATTGGGTAAAAGCCATGGAAGAAGAAATGTCTCAAATCGAGAAGAATGAGACATGGGCACTGGTACCTCGTCCAAAGGATAAAAATATAATTGGAACCAAGTGGGTGTTCAAAAACAAAATGAATGAAGATGGACAAATCATCAGAAATAATGCAAGGCTTATTTGTAAAGGTTATTCACAAATTGAAGGAATCGACTTTGAAGAAACCTTTGCACCAGTAGCTCGTGTGGAAGCTATAAGGATGTTATTGGCATTTTCTTGCTCAAAATGATTTAAAATCTATCAAATGGGTGTAAAATCAACATTTTTGAATGGGTAACTCAAGGAAGAAGTCTACATGTAGCAACCAAAAGAGTTTAATCTAGCATAAGAAAAAGACTTTGTTTGTAGGTTGAAAAAGGCATTATATGGGTTGAAAAAAGCTCCTAGAGCTTGGTACGCAAGATTGGATCACTATCTACAACAATAAGGCTTCAATAACGGGGTGGCAGGAAGTAATCTCTACATAAAGATGGATGAAGATAAGTTACTAGTCACTCTTGTCTATGTTGATGATTGCTAGTAATAATGATGAGATGAGCCATGAGTTTGCTCAAAATATGTCAAAAGAGTTTGAAATGTCGATGATAGGAGAGTTATCTTACTTCCTTGGACTACAAGTATCTCAAACCACGACAGGCATGTTCATATCTCAAGAAAAATATCTTAAATACATGCTTAAAAGATATGGAATGGAAGAATGTGCGCCCATGAGCATACCTATGACCACAAATTGCAAATTAAGCAAAGATGATGACTCTCCTCCAGTAGATGCAACTCATTATAGGTCAATAATTGGAGCCCTCCTATACTTAAATGCTACGAGACCTGACATTATGCAAGTAGTAGGAATGGTGGGAAGATTTCAATCAGCTCCTAAACAATCCCATTTGTTGGATGTAAAAAGAATTCTTAGATACTTGAAGGAACTCCTGATTTTGGCCTTTGGTACCCTAAGAGCTCAACTCTTACTGTGACTGCATACACCAATGCTGATTGGGCCGGAAGTGTCAATGATAAAAAAAAGTACTAGTGGATATGCATTCTTCCTGGGAGATCGTCTAGTATCTTGGCTCAACAAAAAACAAACATCCATATCACTATCTACAACTGAATCCGAGTATATAGCTGTTGTAGATTATTGTACTCAAATATTATGGATGAAGGAAGCTTTGAAAGATGTCAACATAGGTACCAATCAACCAATCACCATATATTGTGATAACACAAGTGCTATCACTCTCAACAAAAATCCAGTGATGCACTCAAAGACCAAACATATACCAATCAAGTATCATTTCCTTCGTGAACAGGTAGCTAAAGAAAACATAAACTTGGAATATATCAATACTAAGGAGCAGATAGCTGATATTTTCACAAAACCTCTTCCTTAAGAAGCATTTGAACATCTTCGCCAAAATATGGAGGTTATTTCTCTAGCATCATATTAAGTTGATTCATAAAGATGTTGCATGACAGGGGGAGCAGTTCAACAGAGGGAGTCCCTATGCACTCCTTTACCATTGATGTCAAGGGGGGAGAGAAGAAGAATATTGCCATTAATGACAAAGGGGGATATTGTTAATATATGTTGTCATTGATGTCAATATAGCAGTGTTTGTGATGGCAAATTCTTTGACACATAATTGCCCATTGATGCCCATTGATCATAATGCTCATAGTGATGAAAGTTTGGTATATGAGATGATGAGATGGAGGACCCAAGTGGATTGAATATATATATACAAACAGAATAGAAGCAGTAGATCCATGAAGCAACAGGAACAATAAGCCAAAGAGGAGAAGCCATAATGAAGCCAAAGAGTAAGATGAAGAGTTTATTGAAAGCCAACAAAGAAGCAAGTCATCGAAGCAAGAGAAGCAGGTTATCGCATATGCCCAAGGGTAAGTGTTATCGAAAGAACAAAGAGAAACAATGATAATGGAGGAGTAAAGAAGAAATCATCGGAGGAGCCATATCGGAAGTATCACATGTAATATATGCCTAAGAATAAATGATAGGAAGAAAATAGTGAAGGAGCAAAAACAAAGTTATAGGAGGTCACAGGAAGATAAGCTATAGGAGAAACAACTATCGGAAGAGCAGGGGTAGGAGTGTACAGATGTTCAAACACTTATGTCACAATCAACACTTATGTCAATCTCATTTTCAAATCCTAGCTGTCAATCTCTATTTTTAACCCGTGTGCTAGTTGAAGACCCGCAGGCCGTAGATTTGATGACCTCATATATCCAATGGATATCTGGTCATAAAGTGATCAGATGTTAAATCTCAAAATGGACCCAAACTTTTATAGATCAAGTATTTATAATCCTTATCGGCTCCGTAAGGGCGGTTAAGTGTCACACAAGTTCCCTGGCCAATATCATTGTGAACCATTGGATCCAGCATGCCTTGATCAAACGGTGGAGGATCGATGATTGGGTTTGTTGATCGGGTGGATCAACTATCGTCGAATTAATGATGAGATCAACGATGGAGAATTAATCCGATAAGACTTGGGACTGAGTGGACCCGAGAAGTTTATGGACACGGTTTTATTTTATTCGGGGTCCGATCTTGTACATTCAGGTGGGACCGGCGTTTGTTTGTTGGATTAAAGGAATAAATCCGATTTTTCATGAAGTTGTGATTGCAATTAAAGGTGATGACATGGCATGTGGGACCTCCATGTGGGTATAGCAGCTCTTATATGGTTTCCGTGAATAATCAAGTCTATGGATAAAAGACTCTCTGATATATATTTTTTATATACAAGTCAGCCTCCCTCCAATAGACGTGTCCTTTGGTCATTGGTAAAACTCGTATAAAAATGAGTTAAAACACTTCAGTTATGAGTATCTATCTCGGGCACAAAAATAGGGCATAAAGAAGTTCACAACTCGTGAACTTAAAGAGACGGAGGAAGCTGAAGGAACGGAAGAAAAAGGAAGCCGAAAGGTCCAGCAGAAGAAGATAAAACTGAAAGGTCTAGCGGAAGAAGATAAAGCCAAAGTTCTGGCTGACGTAGAAGAAAAAAAAGTAGAAGACGAAGGCCGAGCTAAGAAGGAAGCTGAAGATAGAGTGGGAGGACAATCTTTTGACCTGATTCATCTTGAAAGATAGGGTCAAAGCCCTTGGGGTTGATGCTTTAGAATTGGAAGGATTAGTGTCCTTGGAGTTGGTGCTCCTAAATCCAAGGTTGGTGCCTTGATAAGATAGGGTTGAAGCCCTAGAGGTCGGAGCCTCATCAAAACCAAGTTGGAGCTTGGAACACATTTATATTGTTTTTATTATTTTATTCAATAAAATTATACTTATACATTTCTCTATTTAAATTGTGAAGAATTAAACTGGTAATAATAACAATTAAAAGAAAAATACCGATTCACCCCCCCCCCCCCCCTTCTCAGTATTTCCAACAATTCATGCTTGGAATATGACACGAGGGTGACTTGATGAAGATAGTTTTGGCTTAGCCATGTCTACAGTTGAGTGGAATGAGGTAGTCCCATACTAGGTTGGCTTTTGCATCATTAATATGAGGTTATTTCTCCTTGTTATCCCATGAGTATTCTACTATTTTATATGGTTGATGTATCCTTGATATTTCTATTGTTATTATGCTAGTTATAAGCATGTATTATGACAATAATGATGTATGTCTTTCCTCATGTTTTGATTTGTAAATGAATGGATAATGTATCTATGACCTAATAGATGATAATGCAGCTAATGATATAAGGGAACAATGCTTCTTATAGATTCCCAACTAAGTATGAGACTCCTATGCTTAGATCTGTTATTTACACCTGTAGATTACATATTTTTGATATGTTTGATGAAATGCTTGTCATGGCTAGTAGAGGTCCAGTCAAGGGGTTGTTCAAGTATTTGATTTTGCCTCATTGTCTCCATGTTATCTTTATGTTCTGAAGGTGTCATTCAATTATGGAAAGTGACTCAGGCTCTGGGGTTGAAAAAGTGGCTCAAATCCTAGGGACGCTGGCACAACACTAAGAAAAATAGTCCCTAGACAGTGGAATGCCTTGTGATGAGAGCGTCCAGAGCCCCTTGGATGCTGGAATGCCTATAGCATGGGAGCATTTAAGGATCAAGTGGTCTAAAATATCAATGGGAGTTGGGGGGTGATTGGAAGAAAGGTTGGGATGGTTCCTGAGGATCCTAATGCTGATCTTGAAGGTCTGTATGGTGTGTTTTCACTGGTTCCACTTCCTTAATGTGACTTAGGGTGTCGAATCTTATCATAGTGGCCTCTCATCAAATGTTTACCCTAGTTGGATGGTTACTTAGGTAGATGTGAGAGGAGGGTGTTAGAAAGATGCACTTCTTACTACGTGGGTCTCTAAGTATGTAACCAACTCCAAATCCATCCTGTGTTTTAAAACCATCGAAGTACATAGTCCATATCTTATTAGTTACTAAATTAGTTCCTATACTATTATTACTATTATGTACATCTAGATTACATGATTCATTAGCACCAGTTGGAGTACAAGGAAGGAGCTCCAACTTTGTATTAGGTGGGACAAGTGATGGTTGTGCTTGATAACACCTGTGATCAGTTTCCTAAAACCAATTTCCAAAAATAAAATCGACAAAGGCAACAGGCTCATTAATACCCTTAAGTGGTGTCACAATATATTTCATCTATGGTTCACTTTCCACTCGAATCTGGTTGCTTTTGCCCTTATATGGAAGCCATAGGTGTGACCAATTTGTGAAAAATACCCTTGTAACTTACTAGAACAATCTCTACTCAGAAGTATGCCATAGGCTTCGACAATGCCCACAATTACAATGTTTATGCATTAGTGTAACTGGTGGTAAAATGACAAATAGATAATAACATTCCTGAGTTCACCAATAGCTTGGACAAGGGATATGTCTAGTTGAATGATTTATGCATCAGTTTTATCCCATTTAGCATTAGTTTTCTTAGCAATAGATAATGACATTACATTCACAGATGCACCCAAATCGACCAAACAATTATGGACATTGTAATTAAACATTTCAAAAGTTAACAAAAAGGGGGGGTAAATATTTTTAGCATCTAAAGTAACATCATTAACTATAGATTCGAGAGTTATAAGCATGTATTATGACAGTAATGATGTATGGCTTTCCGCATGTTTTGATTTGTAAATGAATGGATAATGTATTTATGACCTAATAGTTGATAATGCAACTAATGATATAAGGGAACAATGCTTCTTAGTGATTCCCAACTATTTATGAGACCTCTATGCTTAGATCTGTTATTTACACCTATAGATTACATATTTGTGAAATGTTTGACAAAATGTCTGTCATGGCTAGTAGGAGTCCAGTGAAGGGCTTGTTCAAGTATTTTCTTTTTCCTCATTGTATCCTTGTTATATTTCTATTATGAAGGTTTCATAGTTCTGGGCATTGACCTAGGCTCTAGGCCTAAAAAAGTGGCTCAAATCCCAGGGATGATAGCACAACACTAAGCAAAATAGTCCCTAGACACTAGCATGCCTTGTCATGAGAGCGTTCAGAGCCTCCTGGATGCTAGAAGGCCTATAACATGGGAGTGTTTAGGGATATAAAATCTCAGTGGGACCCAGGGGTTGATTGGCAAAAAGGTTGGGATGGTTCCTGAGGGTCCTAATGCTGATGTTGAAGGTATGTATGACATATTTTTGTAAGTTCCACTTCCTTAATGTGGATTAGGAGGTAGAATCATATCATAGTGGCCTCTCGTCGCATGTTAACCCCGGTTGGCCGATTACTTGGGTAGATGTAGGAGGAGGGTGTTACAAAGATGTACTTCTCATTACATGGGTCTAAGACTATGCAACTAGCACCAAAGCCATCCTGTGTTTTAAAACCATCAAAGTACATAGTCCATATATTATTAGTTACTAAACTAGTTTTTATATTGTTATTACTATTATGTACATCTAAATACAAGATTCATTAGCACCAATTGGAGTACAAAGAAGGAGCTCCAACTTTGTATTAGGTGGGACAAGTGATGGTTGTGCTTGATAACACTCGTGATCAGTTTCCTAAAACCAATTTCTAAAAATAAAATCAGCAAAGGCAATAGGCTCATTATGACCCTTAAGTGGTGTCACAATATATTTCATGTATGGTTCACTTTCAACTCGAATCTGGTTGTTTTTGCCCTTATATGAAAACCATAGGTGTGACAAATTTATGCAAGATACCCTTGTAACATACTAGAACAATCTCTATTTAGAAGTATGCCATATGCTTCAAGGATGTCCACAATTACAATGTTTATTCATTAGTGTATCTAGTGGTCAAATGACAAATAGATAATAACATTGTCGAGTTCACCAATGGCTTGGACAAGGGATATGTTCAACAGAATGACTTTGGCATCAGTTTTATCCCATTCAATATTAGTTTTCTTGCCGACAAATAATGGAATTACATTCACCAAGGCACCCGAATTGACCAAACAATTATGGACATTGTAATTAAACATTTCAAAAGTTAATAAAAATGGGAGGCAAATATTTTTAACATTGAAAGTAACATCATTAACTATAGATTTGAGAGTTCCAAACGACTTACCAGACACCTTTTGAGAAGTGGAAGCTTTGTCGCTTGATGAAGGCTGTAAGAAGGCTTGGACAAGTAACTCATGTTGGCCTACTATCTTTGTGAGCTCAAAGATGGAAATGTTGGCACGAGCTCTTTTCAAATCTTTGACTATGTTATAATCAACCGTTTCATTTTTAGTAGGCAATGTCGAAGTGTCTATAGATGTAACTTGATTTGAAACTTTGGGAGTGATAAGATTATGTTTACTGCTGGTGGAAGTACTCTCAGAGATAGCAACAGTTCTAGGATTTTTATTTTTTATTTTTATTATGAGTAGGATTAGTTGGTGTTACAAGTCTTCTTAACAATTGCTTCTTTAATTGATGTCTTGCCACTTCTGGCTCAGGAATGATCCCTTTGCTCCTCAAATTATAATAACCAATTTGTTTTTGAGGAGGGTCTTCATTTTGGGAAGGTGTTTCAACACTCTTCTTGTTTGTATTTTACTAGTCCCAGATGCCTTGGTTGGAACAAATGCTCTGGAACCCTGGAAGGCTTAGGTAGAGACCAATGTGATGATGGTTTTGTGATGTCCAACCATGAGGCAAAATCACTATTTGATGGGTTGAGGTGGTTTGGCCTCTCAAAGCCCTGGATGGTTTTGATTGATGTGTTTTATGAGATCCCACATTCATGCTTGGAATATGGCATGGGGGTGACTGGTTGAAGAGAGTTTGGATCAACCATGTCTATAGTCAGGTGGAACGTGGTAGTCCCATACTGAGTTGGATTTTGCATCATTAATATGAGGTTATTTCTCCTTGTTATCTCATGAGTATTATACTAGTTTATATATGGATCATATGGCTGATGTATCCTTGATATTTCTATTGTTATTATGTCAGTTATAAGCATGTATTATGACAATAATGATGTATGGATTTCCTCATGTTTTGATTTGTAAATGAATGGATAATGTATTTATGACCTAATAGATGATAGTGCAACTAATGATATAAGGGAACAATGCTTCTTAGCGATTCTCGGCTATCTATGAGACGCCTATGCTTAGATATGTTATTTACACCTGTAGGTTACAAAATTGTGAAATGTTTGACAAAATCTCTACCATGGCTAGTAGGAGTCCAGTAAAGGGCTTGTTCAAGTATTTTCTTTTTCCTCATTGTACCGTTGTTATCTTTATGTTTTGAAGGTGTCATTCTGTTCTGGGCAGTGACTTGGGCGCTGGCCTTGAAAAAGTGGCTCAAATCCCGGGGATACTAGCACAACACTGAGAAAAATAGTCCCTGGAGTTTGGCATGCCTTGTCATGAGAGCATCCAGAGCCTCCTAGATGCTAGAAGGCCTATAACATGGGAGTGTCTGGGGGTCAAGTCGTCTAAAATCCCAGTGGGACCCAGGGGTTGATTGGCAGAAAGGTTGGGGTGGTTCCTGAGGGTCCTAATGGTGATGTTGAAGGTATGCATGACATTTTTTCATCATTTCCACCTCCTTAACGTGACTTAGGAGGTAGAATAATATCATAGTGGCCTCTCATCGCATGTTTACCCCAGTTGGCCGGTTACTTGGGTAGATGTTGGAGGAGGGTGTTACAGAGATGTACTTCTTATTACGTGGGTCAATGAGTATGAAACTAGCTCCAAATCCATCTTTTGTTTTAAAACCATCGAAGTACACAGTCCATATATTATTAGTTACTAAACTAGTTTCTATATTATAATTACTATTATGTACATCTATATTACAAGATTCATTAGCACCAATTGGAGTACAAGGAAGGAGCTCCAACTTTGTATTAGGTGGGACAAGTGATGGTTGTGCTTGATAACACCCATGATCAGTTTCCTAAAACCAATTTCCAAAAATAAAATCAGCAAAGGCAATAGGCTCATTAAGACCTTTAAGTGGTGTCACAATATATTTCATGTATGGTTCACTTTCCACTTGAATCTGGTTGCTTTTGCCCTTATATGGAAGCCATAGGTGTGACCAATCTGTGCAAAATACCCTTGTAACTTTCTAGAACAATCTCTACTCAGAAGTATGCCATAGGCTTCAAGGATGCCCACAATTACATTATTTATGCATTAGTGTAACTGGTGGTAAAATGACAAATAGATAATAACGTTCCTGAGTTCACCAATAGCTTGGACAAGGGATATGTCCAGCTGAATGATTTGTGCATCGGTTTATCCCATTTATAATTAGTTTTCTTAGCAATAGATAATGACATTACATTCACAGATACACCCAAATCGAACAAACAGTTATGGACATTGTAATTAAACATTTCAAAAGTTAACAAAAATGGGGGGCAAATATTTTTAGGATGTAAAGTAACATCATTAATTATAGATTCGAGAGTTCCATAAGACTTACTAGTCACCTTTTGAGAAGTGGAAGCTTTGTCACCTAATGAAGGTTGTAAGAAGGCTAGGACAAGTAACTTATGTTGGCCTGCTATCTTTTCAAGCTCAAAGATGGAAATGTTGGCACGAGCTCTTTTCAAATCTTCAACTATGTTATAATCAATAGTTTCATTTTTAGTAGGCAGTGTCGAAGTGTCTATAGGTGTAACTTGATTTGAAACTTTGAGAGTGATAAGATTATTTTTACTGCTTGTGGAAGTACTCTCAGAGATAACAACACTTCTAAGTTTATTTTGTGTATTCTGAGGAGGATTAGTTGGTGTTATGAGTCTTCTTAAAAATTTCTTCTTTAATTCTTGTCTCGCCACTTCTAGCTCAAGAATGGTCCCTTTACTCCTCAAATTATAATAACGAGTTTGTTTTTTAGGAGGGTCTTCATTTTGGGAAGGTGTTTCAACACTCTTCTTGTCTTTATTTTACTAGTCCTGAAAGCCTTGGTTGGAACAAATGTTCTGGAGCCCTGGAAGGTTTGGGTAGAGACCAATATGATGATAGTTTTGTGATGTCCGACCATGAGGTGGAATCACTATTTGATGGGTTAAGGTGGTTTGGCCTATGGAAGCCCTGTATGGTTTTTATTGATGTGTTTTTTGAGATCCCACGTTCATGCTTGGAATATGGCACGAGGGTGAATGGCTGAAGAGAGTTTTGGCTCAACCATGTATACAGTCAGGTGGAACGTGGTAGTCCCATACCGAGTTGGCTTTTGCATCATTAATATGAGGTTATTTCTCCTTGTTATCTCATGAGTATTATACTGGTTTATATGTGGACTATATGGTTGATGTATAATTGATATTTATGTTGTTATTATGTCGGTTATAAGCATGTATTATGACAGTAATTGTATGCCTTTCCTCATGTTTGATTTGTAAATGAATGGATAATGTATTTATGACCTAATAGTTGATAATGCAACTAATGATATAAGGGAACAATGCTTCTTAGTGATTCCCAACTATGTATGAGACCTCTATGCTTAGATTTGTTATTTACACCTGTAGATTATATATTTGTGAAATGTTTGACAAAATGTCTGTCATGGCTAGTAGGAGTCCAGTCAAGGGCTTGTTCAAGTATTTTCTTTTTCCTCATTGTATCCTTGTTATCTTTCTGTTCTGAAGGTGTCATTAAGTTCTAGGCAGTGACTTGGGCTCTGGCCCTGAAAAAGTGGCTCAGATCTCGGGGATGCTGGCACAACACTGAGCAAAATAGTCCCTGGAGGCTGGCATGCCTTTCCATGAGAGCATCCAAAGCCTCCCGGATGCTAGAAGGCCTATAACATGGGAGTGTCTGGGGGTCAAGTCGTCTAAAATCTTAGTGGGACCCAGGGGTTGATTTGAAAAAAGGTTGGGGTGGTTCCTGAGGGACCTAATGTTGATGTTGAAGGTATGTATGAAGTGTTTTCATGAGTTCCTCTTCTTTAATGTGACTTAGGAGGTAGAATCATATCATAATGGCCTCTCGTCACATGTTTACCCCTGTTGGTCAGTTAGTTGGGTAGATGTGGGAGGAGGGTGTTACAAAGATGTACTTCTTATTACGTGTGTCTATGAGTATGCAACTAGCTCCAAATCCATCCCGTGTTTTAAAACCATCGAATTACACAGTCCACATATTATTAGTTACTAAACTAGTTCCTACATTATTATTACTATTATGTACATCTGTATTACAAGATTCATTAGCATCAATTGGAGTACAAGGAAGGAGCTCCAACATTGTATTAGGTGGGACAAGTGATGGTTGTGCTTGACAACACACGTGATCAGTTTCCTAAAACCAATTTCAAAAAATAAAATCGGCAAAGGAAACAGGCTCATTATGACCCTTAAGTGGTGTCACAATATATTTCATGTATGGTTCACTTTCCACTCAAATCTAGTTTTTTTTTGCCCTTATATGGAAGCCACAGGCATGACAAATCTGTCCAAAATACCCTTGTAGCTTACTAGAACAATATCTAATCAAAAGTATTCCATAGGCTTCAAGGATGTCCATAATTACAATGTTTATGCATTGGTGTACCTGGTGGTCAAATGACAAATAGATAATAACATTCCTGATTTCACCAATAGTTTGGACAAGGGATATGTCTAGTTGAATGATTTGTGCATCCGTTTTATCCAATTTTGCATTAGTTTTCTTAGCAACAAATAATGGCATTACATTCAAAGATGCACCTGAATTGACCAAACAATTATGGACATTGTAATTAAACATTTCAAAGTTAACAAAAATGGGGGGGAAAATATTTTTAGCATCTAAAGTAACATCATTAACTATAGATTCGAGAGTTCCAGAAGACTTACCAGATACCTTTTGGGAAGTGGAAGCTCTGTCACCTGATAAAGGCTGTAAGAAGGCTTGGACAAGTAACTCATGTTGGCTTGCTATCTTTGCGAGCTCAAAGATGGAAATGTTGGCATGAGCTCTTTTCAAATCTTTGACTATGTTATAATCAATAGTTTCATTTTTATCAGGTAGTGTTGAAGTGTCTCTAGGTGTAACTTGATTTGAAACTTCGGGAGTGATAAGATTATTTTTACTGTTGGTGGAAGTACTCTCATAGATAGCAACATTTCTGGGATTATTTTTTGTATTCTGAGCAGGATTAGTTGGTGTTACGAGTCTTCTTAACAATTGCTTCTTTAATTCTTGTCTCGCCACTTCTGGCTCAGGAATGGTCCCTTTGCTCCTCATATTATAATAATCAGTTTTTTTTAGGAGGGTCTTCATTTTGGGAAGGGGTTTCAACACTCTTCTTGTTTGTATTTTACTCGTCCTGGAAGCCTTGGTTGGAACAAATGCTCTAGAGCCCTGGAAGGCTTGGGTAGAGTCCAATATGATGATGATTTTGTGATGTCCGACCATGAGGTGGAATCACTATGTTATGGGTTGAGGTGGTTTGGCCTATGGAAGCCTTGGATGGTTTTGATTGATGTGTTTTTTGAGATCCCACATTCATGCTTGGAATATGACATGGGGGTGATTGGCTGAAGAGAGTTTTGGCTCAACCATGTCTACAATCGGGTGGAACGTGGTAGTCCCATACTAGGTTGGCTTTTGCATCATTAATATGAGATTATTTCTCCTTGTTATCGCATGAGTATTATATTGGTTTATATGTGGATTATATAGCTAATGTATCCTTGATATTTTTGTTGTTATTATGTCGGTTATAAGCATGTATTATGACAATAATGATGTATGGTTTTCCTCATGTTTTGATTTGTAAATGAATGGATAATGTATTTATGACCTAACAGATGATAATGCAACTAATGATATAAGGGAACAATGCTTCTTAGTGATTTCCAACTATGTATGAGACCCTTATGCTTAGATCTGTTATTTACACCTCTAGATTACATATTTGTGAAATGTTTGACAAAATGTCTGTCATGGCTAGTAGGAGTCCAGTTAAGGGCTTGTTCAAGTATTTTCTTTTTCCTCATTGTATGCTTTTTATCTTTCTGTTCTGAAGGTGTCATTCAGTTTTGGGTAGTGAACTAGGCTATGGGCCAGAAAAAGTGGCTCAAATCTCGGGGAAGCTAGCACAACACTGAGAAAAATAGTCCCTAGAGGCTGGCATGCCTTATCATGAGAGTGTCCAAAGCCTCTTGGATGCTAGAAGTCCTATAACATGGGAGTGTCTGGGGGTCAAGTCGTCTAAAATCTCAATGGACCCAAGGGCTGATTGGTAGAAAGGTTGAGATGGTTCCTAAGGGTCCTAATGCTGATGTTGAAGGTATGTACGATGTGTTTTCGTCAGTTCCACTTCCTTAACATGACTTAGGAGGTAGAATCATATCATGGTGGCCTCGCGTCACATGTTTACCCTAGTTGGCCGGTTACTTGGGTATATGTGGGAGGAGGGTGTTACAAAGATGTACTTCTTATTATGTGGTTCTATGAGTATGCAATAGCTCCAAAGCCATCATGTGTTTAAAACCATTGAAGTACACAATCAATATATTATTAGTTACTAAACTAGTTCCTATATTATTATTACTATTATGTACATTTATATTACAAGATTCATTAGCATCAATTGGAGTACAAGGAAGGAGCTCCAACTTTGTATTAGGTGGGACAAGTGATGGTTGTGCTTGATAACACCCGTGATCAGTTTCCTAAAACCAATTTCCAAAAATAAAATCGGCAAAGGCAATAGGCTCATTATGACCGTTAAGTGTTGTCACAATATATTTCATGTATGGTTCACTTTCCAGTCGAATTTGGTTGTTTTTTCCCTTATATGAAAGCCATTGGTGTGACCAATCTGTGCAAAATACCCTTGTAACTTACTAGAACAATCTCTACTTAGAAGTATGCCATAGGCTTTAAGGATGTCCACAATTACAATGTTTATGCATTAGTGTACCCGATGGTCAAATGACAAATAGATAATAACATTCCTGAGTTCACCAATAGCTTGGACAAGGGATATATCTAGCTGAATGATTTGTGTATCAATTGTATCCCATTTAGCATTAGTTTTCTTAGCTAAGATAATGGCATTACATTCACAGATGCACCCGAATTGACCAAACAATTATGGACATTGTAATTAAACATTTCAAAAGTTAGCAAAAATGGGGGCAAATATTTTTAGCATCTAAAGTAACATCATTAACTATAGATTGGAGAGTTCCGGAAGACTTACTAGACACCTTTTGAGAAGTGGAAGCTTTGTAACCTGATGAAGGTTGTAAGAAGTCTTGGACAAGTAGCTCATGTTGGCCTACTATCATTGCGAGCTCAAAGATGGAAATGTTGGCACGAGTTCTTTTCAAATCTTTGACTATTTTATAATAAATAGTATCATTTTTAGTAGGTAGTTCCGAAGTGTCTATGGGTGTAACTTGATTTGAAACTTTGGGAGTGATAAGATTATTTTTACTATTGGTGGAAGTAATCTCAGAGATAGCAATACTTCTAGGATTATTTTGTGTATTCTAAGTAGGAATAGTTGGTGTTACGAGTCTTCTTAACAATTGCTTCTTTAATTCTTGTCTCACCACTTTTGGCTCAGGAATGATCCCTTTGCTCCTCAAATTATAATAACCAGTTTGTTTTTGAGGAGGGTATTCATTTTGGGAAGGTGTTTCAACAATGTTCTTGTCTGTATTGAGAATAAAATCAAAATCATTAACTGCATGCACAATACTTATGCTCTCCTCAGCCGATGTAAGTTCATTTGTTGCTTTCATCTCCTTGAACTGCTCATCTGCGAGTAAAGTATCAACAATGTGTGCAGCCAGAGCATTCATGTTGTGGTTCCGCTGCGAGAATATTTTCTCTGGATGCCATTCCTGATGGAAGGAAGGATAGTTATCCATGTTGATACTTTCAATATTCAACACAACACTTGAACTTTGGGTAGATTTAGTCAACTGACTGTTGTTGTTGGTATTTCTTCTGAATGGGAAAGACTTGGGGGGCTTGCTATTGGTAGAAGCCTCACTTGACTTTCACTTCAATTACGAGACTTCATTGGTGAGTGCCTTTAAATATTTAGTCAAGCTTTCAATATCAAAAAATTCCTTTTCTCTAGCCTTACTCATGTCTTCAATCTTGCATGTAACTTTCATGTTGTTGATGTCTTCACCCTCCAAAGGGTCTTTGATCTCATGGAGTATTTTGGGCTTCTTCGATCATCAAGATTTCAATGCGTTCTTTTTTCTTGAATGCTTCTTTTAACTACCCTCTTTTCCTGATCTTCTTCATGCATCCTTGCCATGCTATTTGTTGTTCCTTAAGAAACCAATTTCCTGGTTGTAGGGAAATTGTGCTTAAGACATTAATAAAGATTATTTACTGTCACTTATTGTTTATTATATTCCCAAATGAAGGACTTGGAAAACTTGGCCTTAGACTCTTAATACATGTATGACCAGAACATCTCAAAATGCCATTTGTTGCTAAATATAACTGATGAATGAGGAAAGTTTGAAAGGGAAGTTAAAGACAATATGTTGATCTTTCACAAGAACTATTATCTGTAACTTAGAGGAATTATGATCATGAGAAATAAATCATAGACAATATGCTGGTCTTTCACAGAAACTACTATCTATAACTTAGAAAGGAAGTGAGGACTTTAAGTATAGGAGCACTCTTTAAGGGATTTTACCCTGCAACTTCATTACTACACTTAAAAAGAAGAAAACATTGCATGACACATGATAGTGAAACTTACAAATTAGTTGTTTCATTAATCAATGATGTTATCAGAAATACAGTGGCATGGTTCTCCAAAATTCCAACCCTTTCTTAGTAACTGTTTCCACTTTTTATACATTGTGGAACAGTTACTGATTTCTGAAACCTATCTAACTGCTTTCTAACTATATGAAATAAAACTGCTACAGAATTTACATAGGGTAAAAAACACCTCGAAGAACAAGAAATAACAAAAACAAAATTGAATATAAAAAAGAGATGGTAACTGTTGGCTTGTTCTGTCGATTTGCTATCGATTTCCTCTGTAAATGCTCTAATGATGCTTAACTCTTCTTAGGCGTAATGCAATGTGTTTAGTTTGTATAATCTTGGGCTTACATGGAATTCTGATTGGCCAAAATGCCAAGAAACATATCCGATTGTCTTCTTCTTCAACTTTGACTCTAATCCCTGATTTTCAACATCACATAGCGAAATTAATGTGACTTCTCATTAACCTGGAACTTAAGAAAGAATAAATCTTGCTTCGTAACCTGTCAAATCTGCCCATACAGTGTTATGTTAGCTTTCATCACAAATCGCAATCGGCCATGATAATCCCTGTTATAATGAAAATATATGATAAAACAATACTTTTCCGCTTCCAATACAGGCTTTGCACAATCAGACCCACGATCAATATGTCAAATATAGATATGAAGTACTATGTGATGATCTCGGACTCGCCTAGCTTTAAAAATATAATAAACATATGCTTTGGGTCTGCCCTTCCTTATATAATCCTTTATATAATAGAACCTTATATAAAACGAAATATATTTAAATATCCAATAAAATCTTCATAACCACGATATGACAAACATGAGAGATTATAAAATATAGCATACAAAATATCGGGTCCAACCATATAAGTCACAATCGGCGCTTGTCCATATACATTCATAAAGGCGGACCTGACGGACTTTATATATATATATATATATATATATATATATATATATATATATATAATTTATATATATATATATATATATATATATATATATATATATATATTATTATATATAATATATATATATATAGATATAGATATATATAATATAGTATATATATCTGTTCAGGTCCGGAACCCAATCTCTAATTGCAATCGACACTTATCTGCGGAGCCAACCATCCATATTGTGGACCCGCCAAACTTTTAAACGCAACATATAATATTTCGGGTCCAGTGTTAATGTTTTAACACTTGTTTTCTTTTGTAAATCCGATCTTTTCCTTCATTTCCTTTGTATTTTGATTTCTGATATACTTGTATTATCTCTTTCCTTTTGCTTTGTCTCCCTTTTTAAAAGTATTTTCAGAAAATGAAATTTATACACAATAAAAAATGCATGTTACAACATCTAGCTCCACCTGGAGATAGTGCTTTTGCCACAGAAGCACTAAGAACTGTAGATTAGTGCCTTCACCTCCGGCATAGAGTCATCTAATGCTTTGCGTAAACTGAAATACTATGGCATTTGTACTATGACTTCACTCCACTATTCACAATGAAACGATGCTTGTTCTTTAGAACTGGAAGTAGTGTTTTAAATATTGCCCTTTAACAGGCAGTTGTAGAATCTTACCATCAAGATTTTCAAGGATGAAGGTATTATTGGATCTCACTTCAGAAATTATAAAAGGACCATACCAAAGAGGATCAAATTTCCCATGTTTACCCTTATCTTCTCTTATGGTATCCCATCTCAATACTAAGTCTGCAACTTTAAAATCGATATCCTTGTCTTTCCTGTCAAAAATATTTTTCATCTTGGATTGATACAAAATCAAGTTATTTCTTACCTTGTCTCTGTTCTCACTAAGATCTACCGCTTTGTTCATTCTTCTTACCAAAGCATTTGGCTCTTCCTTTGCCTCTCGAATCATCGTAATCACTGGTTTCACAAGTTGGATTGGAAACAGAGCTTGAGTTCCATATAGTAATTCAAAATGTGATTTCCCTATAGATCTTCTTGTAGTTACTCTTGCAGCCCACAAGGCAAAGTTTAACCTAGAGTCCCAATCTCTTTGATTTTTTGCAATGGTTTTCCTAAGGATCTTCATCAAAGTTTTGTTAGTAGACTCAGCTAATCCATTTACCTAAGGATGGTAAGCTATTGAATGAGACAAAATAACATTATACTTTTGACAAAAAGCGATGAACTTACTTGAGTTGAAGGCTTGAGCGTTGTCTGCTATAATTTTAACGGGACATCCAAATCTGTTGAAAATATTTTCTTCCAGGAATTTCATTACTATCTGATCGTTTGTTATTTTAGTAGGAATTGCCTCTACCCATTTGGGGAAGTAGTCTGTTGCTGTGAGAACCCACTTGTGTTGTTTGCCTAAGGGTGGATTGATTTCTCCAACAAAGTCCAATCCCCATTGTCTAAATGGCTCCTTTAAGAACACTGGAATTAAAGGTAAAAGAGCTAATCTCTTCTTCCCAGCACAAAACTGACACTTCTGACAACTTCTAACAAACTTATAGGTATCACCAAATAAGGTAGGCAAGAAAAATCTAGCCTGAAGGATCTTATGTGCAGTTATTTTCCAACTGTAATGTCCCCCACAAAATCCCTCATGATAATCTTTAATTGTTTTAGTAAATTCATCTTCTGTTAAACATAGTAATAGAATTCCAGCAAGATCCTTCCAGCACAATCTACCTTCCATAATCGCATATGGCTATGCCTTAGTCTTCAGTGCCCTATACTTTGTTCTATCTAAGGATTGAGGATAAGAAAGAAAGCACAAATAATGAATTATATGTTTATACCATTCTGAACATAAGAATTTATATATGATCTTCATTCCTGGATCTTGCTCTCCATTTTCTTTAGCTACTTTTTCAACTACAGGTGCCAATAAGTTAATTCCCAATGCCTGAAAGTTTGATTATGTTAACATTTTTTCCGGTCCTTGTCCTTTTACCAACTTTGTGGGTTTTATGTCCAAATCATATTCTTGGATTTTGGCAATCCACTTTCCTCTCCTGCCTTCTACATCTCCTTGTCATAATATGTCTTTCACTGCAGCATTTGGCACATAAGAAATGATTTGGGACTGCAGAACATAAGTTCTAAAAGCTTTCAGGGCTTTTACCAAGGCATACACCTGCTTCTTGAGAATATTATATTTCAGCTCAGAATCTCTAAGAATCTTATTGAAGAATGCAACTTGTGCTCTCTCCCTTCATCATTCTTCTGGAGTAAGACAACAATTATCGAACTTGATGAGGCAAATGAAAAGACTTGGAAAGGATTCTGATAATCAGTGTTGATTAAGACTAGAGCTGCCTACAATGGCTCTTTAATTCTGGAAAATTATTCTTTAGCTTCCTTGGTCCAGCGCACTTCATTCTCCTTCTTCAGCATATTAGTGGTTTCTTTCAGGTTTTTTGCATAATTGGATACAAATCTTCTCAGGAAGTTTATCTTTCCCATAAACTTTTGAATATGCTTTTTACTCCTGGGCAAGGTATTTTCTACACAGATTGTACTCTAGCTGGATCTATCTACACTCCTTCTCTGGAAACAATGTGACCCAATAGTTTTCCTTCTTCTAGAGAAAAAATGGATTTCTTGGGATTTAAAGAAATCCCAAATCTTCTACATTTATCAAAAGTTATTTTCAAATAATCTAAATGTTCTTCATCAGACTTAGAAAAAATAGCAATATCATCCAAATATATTACTACAAACTTATCTCCAACAAAAGCGATGTCCATAGCCCTTTGAAATGTAGCTCCTGCATTCATCAATTCGAAAGGCATTCTGGTATACATAAATGTTCCCCAGGGAGTTGTGAACATTGTTTTCTTCTGATCCTCCTTGTCCACAGCCACCTGGTTAGAACCAGAAAATCCATCTAGCATTAACATTCTAAAAGATCATGTTACCTTTTGCAACACATGATCCATTTTAGGCAAAGGATAATTATCTTTCAAAGAAGCTCTATTTAGATTTCTGAAGTCAACAAACAACCTTATTTCTCCATTTTTCTTTCTCATAGGTACCAGATTAGCTACCCAATCAAAATATCTGAGTGGAACTATGATTTTAGAATCAAGCAACTTCTTGACCTCCTTTTCAATTGATGGTAGAAGCAGAGGATTTATCTGCCTAAGCTTCTATTTGTAGGGTTTGACCCCCTCCTTCAAAGGAATTTTATGTTGAATAATATTTACATCATAAGTTTTAAGATCTTCATAGGACCATGCAAATACATCAACATAATTCTTGAAAAGTTTAATATATCTTTCTTGAAAATTAGGTGGAACTCCAGCATATAATTTGACTAACCTGGGATTCTCCTGAGTTCCAATGTTGTGATCCTGAATATGTTCATCCTGTGGGATTTTCCCTGAGTCCACAACCACATCATTGGAATTAAAAAGCCTTTCAAGAGGAACAAGCCCCTCTCGTAGAAAATTGTCTGTTAATTGAAAAATCTTCCGATTTTCTATTGAATCTTTAAAACCACTGACCCCTACAATTTCTGCTACCTCTTCTGCTACATTGTAACTCTTCAAACATAGTCAAAAACTTCTTAATCTGCTAGTCATATTAAAAAACTTTCCAGTTCTTCACATTATCAGGAACAGAACGTCTGTATCTCATTTCTACCTCATATCTTAATCTTGGATTAATAGGAGGCTTGAAAGTGCTAGCAGCCACATCCAATGAATCTGTCAATCTATTTTCATCCCTTGGAATGGATTGAATGTTAAAAGCTTCAAAAAAAAATTCAATCAAATCCCATACCTCATTTCTGTATGCCCAGAGTCTAGGATGCTTTGTTTGGCAGTGATCCTTTATCTGCTTAATAATTAGCTCTGAATCTCCAAAAGTAGAAACTGACTTGACTCCCATCTGTTTTGTTGTTTGTAGCGCAATAATCAAGGACTTATATTTTGCCATGTTGTTAGTTGCCTCGAACTCTAATTTGAAAGAAAAAGGAAACAAATTACCTCCAGGTGCAATTAGAAGAAAACCAACACCTGTTCCTTCCTTGGAGTAAGCTCCGTCAAAGAAACATTTCCACACTTCTTCTGTCTATAGCTTTGTAATTACATTGGTTGAAGCAAGCTGCTTCTGATTATCTTTAGCCAGCTCTGCATTATCATGCAGTGCGAAACAAGCAAAATCATCCTTCTCTTGACTATACACAAGTGAGTTGCTTGCTCCGTTTTTTGTAATTGTTTTTACAAACCTAGTTTCTTTGTGCAATCTCCTCTCCTCCCCACCAAAAATTGGTATAACAGAATATGTAAAATCTAACTTCAAAACACCTCCCAATTTAGCCCCCCAGGACCTAGATAGAAGCATTCCAAATCTAACAGGAATATCTGCTACTACAACATCCATAACCAAGCTTCTAGTTGGTACTTGGGCTAATGACACTGCAAGATCCTTAATAACCCCTAGACACTTGACCTTGTTTGGGTCAAAAGAATACAAATCTATGTAAGGTTTGGTCACTTGTAAATTTAGTTGCTTCATCACAGATAAAGGCATAAGACTATGTGAAGCCCCCGAATCAAACATTCAATTATGTAAAAGGAAATCATGAACCAGTAGGGAAATATAAAAAGGAGGTATTGGAAAATCTACTTCCTCTACATGTGAGCCAAAAACCACTATTGGTTTATCTTCCTGCAAATTTACAGTGTCACTCTCACTTCCTTTTAAATTAACAAACTCAGCAATCTCCTTTTGATAAGTAGGTGTTTTTGCCAATTCTGTAAGGGGAACTTGTATTCTTACCTTTTCCAACTTCTTGGTAAGACTAAACAAGCGACTCTATTTATTAGTCTTTTCATTCTCATCTTCACCTTTCTTTATGACTGGAATTATTTGAGGAACTGAAACAAGCTTCTCCAAATGAATTTTTCCAGTTTGATCCTGAGAAGACTCACCTTGAAGTATTTGTGTCTTGCTATTCATATTTTGCTACTGTTTTCCTTTATCTACTTGTTTTGCAAACTGAGATTCTTGTGGAGTCGCCTTATATGAGGAAGTTGAAACTTGCTGCTCACTTTCATTTTCCTGATTTTTGGATCTTTTCCTAGATCTTAGGTCATATTTCTTGTGTATTTTAGCCTGCATAAAATCAGAGGATTGTTTCCAATATTCATCAATTTCATTTCCATTATGAATAGCATCTGCTTCATCATACACATACTCTTCTCCTTCAATGCTGAGTTCATCTTCATCAACTGCATATAATGTAGAAATTTGATCTTCAAATTGTTCTTCACCCGTATCTGATTCTATATACAATGGTGCTTGAATTTGATTTTGATCTTTTCTTTCCTTTTGGAAAATTTGCAAAGGTTGTCTTCTGAATTGGGGATTAAAGTTCTTATTAAACTGTGTTTGTCTCTGAGAGTTCTTATTTTCTAACTCTAACCTATTTAATTTATTTGACATGGTCTTAATTATATTACACATATCCTCCAATGATTGACTTTGAGAGGACTCTATCTTTGCCTTTCCCTTATTTTGGGAAAGCTGTGTTTCTGGTGCTTTTCTTGCAACCACCAGATTCGCTTCTATCTCTAAAGCATCTATTTGAATTTGATCAAGGGTTGGAGCTCTCCTTTCCCTTAATGTAAATCCAAAGTTTGATTCAAAAGCTCCTGCAAAAGTTATTTTCGCACTAGCATGAGGAGGCTTAATCTCTGATGGGAGACTATTGTACAATTTGTTGAATCTTTTGACAAATTCAGCCACAATTTCATCATAATTCTTCTTTATGGCATTAAATTCTGTTAATGAATATCCATGGTCTCTTTTTTCTCCCCATCTCAGAATAAACACACGTTCCATCTCTTCCCAAGAAGGAATGGTATTATTGGGAAGCCCTTTGAACCATTTTCTTGCTTCTCCATCCACGGACTGAACAAAAAGTCTTAGAACAACATCTAAATGTTCAACATTTAGGCTTTCTGCAAAATTACAAAATACTACTACCTGTTTGTTCATCTTCTCCTGAAAAACGAGGAAGAATTTTGAGGTAATCCTTTGGCATTTGATTGTAAGGATGTGGTAGTTGAAGAGGTGCATACCTATTGACTAGGAACGCAAGGGCTACCATGTTTACTAAACTTTGATTACCTGCAAATGTGGAACTTGATTGAGAGGTAAATGAATTATGCAATGGAGGTAATGTGGTTATTGGTTGAGGTTGAATAATTACAACATGTAAATGAAAAGTAACAGACTCAAAAGATTGTTCTTGACAGCTAGGTTCCTGAAATGAAGATGATGAAAAAGATGATTATTTACCATATGAATGTTCAAATGAATTGTTGCCTGATGCAGACAATATAGGAATGGGTGTAATTGGAATCTTAGACCTTTCAACCCTCTTAGAAAATAGCCTTTTTGGATCTGAAGAGCTTGAACTTTCTTTTGTGAAGTGTCTGATCTTGTATGGGGCCTTCCTGAAGCCAGAATTATTGCTTTGATTCAAAACAGCCAAATATTTCCTCCTTACTGAACAACTAGAGGAAAATATTGAAACCCAACAAAAAATCTTATTATCTTCTCTCCCTGGCAACGACACTAATTAATGTTGTTCCTTAAGAAACCAATTTCCTGGCTGTAGGGAAATTGTGCTTAAGACATTAATAAAGATTATTTATTGTCACTTATTGTTTATTATATTCCCAAATGAAGGACTTGGAAAACTTGGCCTTAGAATCTTAATACATGTATGACCAAAACATCTCAGAATTCCATTTGTTGCTAAATATAAATGATGAATGAGGAAAGTTTGAAAGGGAAGGTAAAGACAATATGTTGATCTTTCATAAGAACTATTATCTGTAACTTAGAGGAATTATGATCATGAGAAATAAATCATAGACAATATGCTAGCCTTTCACATAAACTACTATCTATAACTTAGAAAGGAAGTGATAACTTTAAGTATAGGAGCACTCTTTAAGGGATTTTACGCTACAACTTCATTACTACACTTAAAAAGAAGAAAACATTGCATGACACATGATAGTGAAACTTACAAATTAGTTGTTTCATTAATCAATGATGTTATCATAAATACAGTGGTCTGGTTCTCCAAAATTCCAACCCTTTCTTAGTAAATGTTTCCACTTTTTATACATTGTGGAACAGTTATTGATTTCTGAAACCTATCTAACTGCTTTCTAACTATATGAAATAAAACTGCTACAGAATTTACAGAGGGTAAAAAACACCTTGAAGAACAAGAAATAACAAAAAAAAAACTGAATTTAAAAAAAGAGATGGTAACTGCTGGCTTGTCTATTGATTTGTTGCCGATTTCCTCTGTAAACGCTCTAATGATGCTTAACTCTTCTTAGCTGTAATGCAATGTGTTTAGTTTGTATAATCTTGGGCTTACATGGCATTCTGATTGGCCAAAATGCCAAGAAACCTATCAGATTGTCTTCTTCTTCAAATTTGACTCTAATCCTTGATTTTCAACATTACATAGTGAAATTAACATGACTTCTCATTAATCTGGAACTTAAAAAGAATAAATCCTGCTTCATAACCTGTCAAATCCGCCCATACAACATCATGTTAACTTTCATCGCAAATCGCAATCGGCCATGATAATCCCTGTTATAATGAAAATATATGATAAAACAATACTTTTCTGCTTCCAATACATGCTTTTCACAGTCAAGCCCACGATTAGCATGTCAAATATAGATATAAAGTACTATGTGATGATCCCGGACCCGCCGGGCTTTAAAAATATAATAAACATATGCTTCGTGTCTGCCCTTCCTTATATAATCCTTTATATAAAACGAAATATATTTAAATATCTAATAAAATCTTCATAACCACGATATGATGGACGTGAGGGATTATAAAATATAGCATACGAAATATCAGGTCTGACCATAAAAGTTGCAATTGGCGCTTGTCCATATACATGCATAAAAGCGAACCCAACGAACTTCAAAATATGATATGTATATATATGTGTGTGTGTGTGTGTGTATATATATATATGATATTATATGTATGTAAATATGATATATATATATATATAATATATACATATATATGTATATCTATATATATATATATATATATATATATATATATATATATCATATTTACATATATATATATATATATATATATGTATATATTTACACACACACACATTATATATATATGTAAATATGATATATATATACATACATATACATATATATATATGTGTGTGTGTGTGTAATATATATATATATATATATATATATATATTATATATATATATATATATATATATATTATATATATATATATCATTTACTATATATATTTCATATTTACATATATATATATATATATATATATATATATATATATATACTATGTTCGGGTCCGACTCTAATCACATATTGCGATCAATGGGGTCATATGCATATACTATAAATGTTTTATATTATTTCGGACCCGCCGATGTTATAAAATATGCCATATAAATTTTCGGGTCTGGAACCTAATCGCTAATCGCAATCGACACTTATCTACGGAGCCAACCATCCATATTGCAGACCCACCAAACTTTTAAACGCAACATATAATATTTCAGGTCCAATGTTAATGTTTTAATGCTTGTTTTCTTTTGTAAATCCGATCTTTTCCTTCATTTCCTTTGTATTTTGATTTCCGATATACTTGTATTATCTCTTTCCTTTTTCTTTGTCTCCCTTTTTAAAAGTATTCTCAAAAAATGAAAGTTATACACAATAAAAAATGCATGTTACAACACTATTCTTGAAATACTTGCAACTGCAATCACTTAGCGCAAGCAAACATCGGCCTGAAAAATATCCTATCCTAACATGTTTAATGCAAATTTCTATTCATGAATTAACATTGTGCTCAGAGAGGACAAGGAAACTTTTGGGGTGCAAGGGCGCACTATGAAAGGTTGAAGGGTTGGAGCTTCGGGGTGTGCTCATGCGCTCAAGGGAGAGGGTAGGTATGAAGGATGAAGGAAGATAATTCAAGCTTCCCAAGTGTGTTGTGTGCTCAAAGGAGACAAGAAGGGCACATGACGTAGTGTTGAAGGATGAAGGATGAGGCTTTAGGGCTTCAAGGTGTGCTCATGCGCTCAAGGAGGGTGTAGCTCTTTGAGTGGAAGGAGTGTGCTTGACATGATTTTTCAGGGTGTAGTTTGGAACAGGGAAGGGAAATGATGCTTAGGGGTGCATTATGTGCTCTTGGAGGGTGCAGGGTGCTTCCGAACAACAAAGGATTTCCAATCAAGGCTTGAGAGTGCGCCATGTGCTCCTAGCCTTAATGGGTTAACTTGTACAACCAAATTTTTTCTAAGTCTGGAAGATAAAACAAGGGGCGAACACAATGAGTTTAGACATGAAATCATGTGCAACACATACCAACTCAACAATAAAACATAGACATGCTTGAACAATGATAAATACACATCAAAACTCCGATTTATAAACACTCCTTAAGTGCAATGAACAAAGTGTGTACGACTGCGACCAAAAGTGTCGTTTTACAACAAACAAAGGCGTTATGACCATGAAATACACTAAAGATGTTCTAATCAATGTGAAGACACTTGAGAATGATCAGGACATTTGAAACATGTAGAATGACTCAAGACAACATTTGAGGACCAAAGCGACACATGATGCGACAGTTAGGTAGGATCCAAAATTTGAATGTAGTGAAATTTTTGGAGGGTGTTGTTAACTACGGATCTACCAAGTGTCGAGAGGGATCAAATCTCTTGAAGTAAACTTCTTTTATAGTGAAAAGATATTTGATGCATCTTAGCGCTAAGCAGATCTAGAGTTAAGATCAATCTAGATCAACCCTTCCCCCTTTAAATAGAATATATTTTACATGAATACCATGGGTGAATACAAAGAGTTAATATAATATTTTTATTTTTGTATATGATTATTTTTAAAAATTTTAAAATTATTTGAAGTTAAACAATGCCTTTACCTTATGTAATATATATATATATATATATATATAATATTTTAAAAAAAATAATTTTACTATAAATTTTTAGAAAAGAAATCAATTAACTAAAATTTTGTTAAAAAATAAAGAATATCCTGTTAAAAATATCTAAAATGTCTGAAAAAAGCTTTCTTTAAAACAAAACCATTTCAATTTGCACATAATTAAAGATATCTATGTTTTAGTTTAACTTATTCAAATTTTTATAATGGGAGCTTCTTGCAGCTTCTCAATTTCAATAACATGATGAAAAGAGCCTAGATAAAGAGAAAGCTCATCTCCTTAATGTTTTTGGTAATAATGGTTATAGTAGGCACCTCGGTGAGAAAGCTTTCCTCAAAGCCAACAAATATTCAGTGGTCAAGAGAGACCCTAAAGAGTGAGTCTCAGGGGTTCATCTCTCTTACATCCAGGGGACGACTAATAAGATTGCTAGAATTCTCAGGAAGCATAATGTTCCCTCCACCTTTAGACCCCTTAACACCATCCGTAGCTCCCTTAGATCGGTTAAAGACCCAGTTGACCCCAAGGACATGAAAGGTGTCTATGTTATTCCATGTTCATGTGGGACCCCATATGTTGGTGGGACGGGTCGCTCTATTAATCAAAGGATTAATGAGCACTCAGCCGAAATAAAACATAGGAGAACTCGGTCTTCCGCCCTGGCTAAACATGCGGAGAAGACAAAACACCATGTATCCTTTGAGGAGACCTGTGTTATTGCTAAGGTGGCGCATTTCCATCACTGGAACTTTAGGGAAGCCATAGAAATAAAAAAAAGGCCAAGAAACCTCAATAGAGATGACAGCTGGAAAATTAGTAGTTGTTGGATCCCTGTCCTCTCCTCCTAGCCGCTTCCCCATTTTTTCCCTCCCTCTTCCCCCCCGTCCCCTGCCCGGTTTCCTTGTTTTCCCCTCCTTGCCTTGTTTGATCATTGTCCTTTTTTCTTCTCGTCTCTCTATTTTCCTTCATCCCTCATATATATATATATATATATATATATATTAATTTATTTATTTTAATAGTGTTAGTTTTGTGTGTTTATTCTTACAAGAAATTAATTTGTATAATAACTAATAACTATTATTCGAATATATATTGATATTTTTATTTCCATATTATATTTAATATTTTAGTTTTGATTTAGTAATCTAGATATATATATATATATATATAGATATAATATAGATATAGATAGTAGTTTTTATAATATTATATATATATATATATATATATATATATTATATATATATATATTAATATTATATATATATATATATATCCTGATTATATCCTTGATTTTGCTTTTTATAGGTCTATTTCTTACAATTCGGTCTATGATATTAATAATAATAAAAAACTATCTTGCATAATAACTTATTAACTATTTATTTATATTTTTACACTAAATTCAGTTATTTCATAAGATACATATTCATTTAATTAGTATTCCATATTAGCTATTTTTAGGTTATTAATGAATGATGTTTGGTGGTGTAAAATAAAATAAAAATAAAAATAAAAAATAAAACCCCCATGTTAACCTTTTATTTATTTAATTATAATAGTAACAACTATTTTACAAACTTTACTTTTATTCAAATGTTGGTAATGAATATAACAATAGCATTAATAACTTTTCCTCTCTCTAGGTCCAGTCGAGTTAACTAGTCAAATTTAGCCGTTTCTCAGTCAAATTGCACGGTCCAATATAGTTGTTTCCTAGTCAAATATCGCTGTTGGAAGATTTGCTCTCCTTATTTAACAGGGTCCAATATAGTTGTTTCCAAGTCAAAATATAGCCGTTGGAAGATCTACTCTCCTTATTTACTCTGTAGCCATGATCTGGTTCTTCAACTTGTCTTGACGATGAACCACACTTGTTGGTTCCAAACACATCGACAAAAATATTACAATGTGATTTCCGCTGAAATATATCTCATTAAACTTGATATGGACCACATAAGCTTAAATTCAACAACGAGATAGTTCTTTCTTTCTATTTAAATGAAGTTGCAAAGTTTTTGCATTTTTCTAATTATAAGTTAAAAAAATATCTTTGAAAAATAATGTAATAATATTAAAATAAACATGTATAATAATTAAATTTTTTAATTTAAATAGCATTTTGATATTATTTTTTTTTTTTTAATTTTAAAATCATTTTTAATATATATATTTAAATAATATATATATATATATATATTTTTTTTTTTTTTTTTTTTTTTTTTTTTTTTTTTTTTTTTTAATTAAAATTATTAAAATAAGTTTTCCTAAAACCTTCTCGAATATGCATTTAAAAAAAAATTGAAAAATCCTTACAACGATAAATGCTTTTTATAAAAATTGAAAAATCTATATCATTATTGTATAAATATTTCGACCTTTATTTAGAACCAAGATAATGTTTTAACACCTTTTCTGTATTATTACTTAATAGTCAAAAGTCAAAAATGGAAACAAAAAATTCTTTCAATAAATACACACATAAAAATACCATATGCCATTACAAAATAACCGGCCTTCGCTCGGAAAGAATAATTTTTCGACAACAATTTTGATGAAATTTGGTCTCCAAGTTTTTATGGGCTGAATCCATTTTTACAGTTAGATTCAGATACTCCTAATTTCAATTTAATCCCCAGATTCCAACGAGACAGTCACCATCCAGTCGAAATTATCGCAGCCTACACAAGTCCTTAACAATCTTACCAAAAATGCAATGCAAAGAGCGTAACACGCGATTGAACAAATTCTAGCAATTAATATTTATCCAGGTACTTGAATTTGAAGTGTACTCACTGCAAGTAGACAGAGCTGAAAAAGTCTGAGATGCAGGTTCAAAAGCCATTCTCAGGACAAAGCTACTCACAGTTTTCTTCATGCCATGTTCCTCCATAGCTCAGCAGTAAACAGTACACCTTTCCTCCGTCATTTGTATAGATATACCGCGCCACGCACCATAACAGCAGGGGTTGCCTACATTACAAGAAGTCATGGAACATCACCACGCAGGACGGGCAGATCGGCCAACGGAATCGTTTCGTACTCTCCACCGGACTACATTTCTCTCTTGCAGGCTTCTGCCAATGACAAATCCTTTACAGAAGGCATGCGGCTGCATGCCCACATGCTCATATCTGGATTCAACCCAAACGTGGTATCAGAAACCGCACTCATAATCATGTACACAAAATGTGGCAGACTGACAGATGCCCGGGCTGTTTTTGATCAAATGCCAACGCCGAACATATTCTCATGGAATGTGATGATCGGAGTGTATGCAAATCAATGTCAGGGCATGGTGGCACTGGAACTTTACTGCCGAATGCAGCGCACAGGTATTCAACCCGACGGCTATACGTTTCCTTGCATTCTGAAGGCCTGTGCTCGGCTCAACGCTCTGCAGCAAGGCAAGGCGATTCATGTTCATGTTCTTAAGAGTGGGTTTGAGTCGGATGTTTTTGTGAGGAGTGCTCTTGTAGCAATGTACGCAAAATGCGGTTGCCTGGAGGATGCACGCCAAATGTTTGACAAAATGTCTCAACTAGATGCAGTTTCTTGGAATGCTATGATTAGAGGTTATGCTCAGAATAAGCTTTGCGAGGAGGCCTTGAAGCTCTACCGGGAAATGCAATTGACAGGGGTGGAGCCGACTAAGCATACCATCACGATCGTGCTTCCGGCTTGCGGAAGCATGAGGGATCTGCAGCAGGGAAAGGACATCCATGGTTATATAAGTGTCTGTGGGCTTGAGTCGGATATTTTTGTAGATAATGCGCTTATAGATATGTATACAAAATGTGGCAGTATAGAGGATGCTTGCCATGTGTTTGACAACATGTCTCAGAGGGATGTTATTTCTTGGAATTCCATGATTGTGGGTTATGTGCAGAATGAATGTTTTGACAAGGCTTTGGATCTCTTTTCTGAAATGGAATTGGGGGGCGTAAAGCCTGACTTGGTAACGATTGCGAGTGTTCTGCCTGCATGTACTCACTTGGCTGCTCTGCAACATGGTAAGGAAATTCATGCTCAGATGATCAGAAATGGCTTGAAGTCGGACGTTTTTGTAGATAATACTCTTATAGACATGTATGCCAAATGTGGTGGCTTAGATGATGCACGGCGGATGTTTGACACAATGTCTCGCAGGGATGTTGTTTCTTGGAATGTAGCAATTATGGGCTATGGCATGCATGGGTATGGTGATGAGGCCATTACACTCTTTTCTCTTATGAAACAGACAGATGTTATGCCAGATGACATTACATTCATGGCTCTTTTATCTGCTTGCAGCCATGCAGGCTTGGTGGGTGAAGGATGGCACTACTTTGATTGTATGAGACAGGATTATCACATCACTCCTAGCGTGGAGCATTATGCGTGCATGGTTGATCTTCTTGGCCGGGCAGGCCATCTGGATGAGGCTTGGAAGTTTATCAAAAACATGCCATTAGAGCCTAACGCTATTATCTGGCGAGCCTTGCTTGGCGCTTGTAAAAATCATCATAACATAGAGTTAGGCCTGCAAGTAGCTGAACGGCTTGTGGAGTTAGAGCCTACATATGCTGGAAATTATGTGTTGCTATCAAACATATATGCTTTAGCTGGCAGGTGGGATGATGTATTCAAGTTAAGAAAAATGATGAACAACAGGGGAGTGAAAAAGAGTCCAGGATGTAGCTGGATTGAGGTCGAAAGCAGGAAGCATTCATTCATTGTCGGAGACAGATCACACCCACAATCTGAGGAAATTTATGAATTGCTGGACAGCTTGGCTTGGCAGATCAAGGAGGCTGGATATGTTCCTGACACAAATGGTGTGCTGCATGATGTGGAGGAGGAGCAGAAGGAGCATCTTCTTTACTCTCACAGTGAGAAACTAGCTATTGCTTTTGGAATTCTCAACACTTGTCCTGGTTCACCTATTCGAATCACCAAGAACCTTCGTGTGTGTGGTGATTGTCACAAGGCTATCAAATTCATCTCAAAGGTTGTTAGGCGAGAAATCATTGTGAGGGATTCCAATCGTTTCCATCATTTCTTGGATGGACAGTGTTCCTGTGGTGATTATTGGTGAAGCTAATGGTCGCAAGAAACTAGCACAAGCCGAGGAGGCAACTACATTGTACATTTTTTAACTGGCCTTCTGGCATGATCGAACCAGGTACTCATTGACTTCTGGGAAGTTTAGTAGTAGCGATGGAATCAAACTTCATTTGGCACTTAACAGCTCTGATGTGCACTTAGACCAATCAGTGCATGAGATATACTCTTAGCTAGATCACGCAGTATACTTGTTCTGTAAAGATATGACGCTGAACATCCTCTGTAGTATATTGGGTGATTTGTGCAAAGTACATCGAGAATTTTCCTGCCCATTTCTCTGTGTATTTATTGCAGTAGCTGGTATTGTTTTATTCACAAAGTGCATTAAATTCTAGAAACATGATGACTTTGATCTGAATGCAGAGACTATTCTCTTTCTTGAAACACAATGTTATTAGAGTAAGAACTGAATGCTATATGTGGAAATTGATTCCTGTCTATCGCAGGTTTGAAGCAAGCAAAGTATATCTTCGTAATATTTCAGGCTTGTGATGGAAGGATGCTCAACTTGAAAAATATGTCATGTGGCACATACATCAACAGTTTTACAGGCTAAGATATCTCTTCCAACTCTTTACATATACCTGGGATTTATCAACAACTGAACCCATCAAACCATCCCATTCTAAAATGGCTCAACAGATACAGGTAACTGCTTTTATCCTTTCAAACCTAAGTCTGAAATATTTTTTTACATTCTGTAAAGCAGTAAATACTAAATATGACACATCCTGCAAATATCTCCTGCATCAATATATGCACATTTAAAGGAGTTCTCTAGTCATAACTTCTCTAGCGTAGATCTACGTAACTTCATCTTATCATACAACAGCATTGTCTATTTGCATAACAATATGTTGATGTTACATATGGATGGAAATTGATTATTATCTGAACTGAGTTGAAAGCAAATCAAATTTGTTTGACTTAATTATCAAACCAGATTTTGATGACAGACTGCTTTGAAAGCATACTCTATGCAATATAAATAATATATGTCATAGAATCTAAATCAACCATTGTACGGGCCTAGATATTTTGTGGAATACAGGCCATCATTCATTCAAACATGCCTGATTTAAGGGGCATTTGGCACGAACTTAGATACTTGCTCTATGACCACTTTGTTTTAGAAGTTACAGCTGAGATAAATTAGTTTATAGCTTTGTTTCCCTCCCCATAAATAAATTGAAGTTATTTTCTGAAACTAACTGATGTTATAACTTACACCTCACGGGGTAATTTAAAAGAACTTATTGCAGATGTTGAAACTGAAAACTCATTTCTTAAATAATTTGGGATATTGACATTTATCTAGCAAATAAGTTATCTACTTTCCGCCAGTGAAAATATTAAGGGAAATATAGCCAATAGAAAAATTGCTTAACGTTAAAAGGTTAAATTGGCAAATTTTAATTATTCAAGATATATATCATTCCCTAAATTGCCAATTCAAAATTAAAAATTAATGTTGCAAACTGATAGTTTGCACGAGATTGTTCGCATATGTGAATTGATTCCTAATGTGCAGCACATTCACCTGCAATTCATGGAATCAAACTTCCATTCTCTCATTCTTGCTTGTAATCATAACTTTCCTGTGCATTTCTCCACCTCCTTTCTGTGGTGGGATATCAGTGAAGCCCAAAACAGTCTCAAAGCCACACAAGCATCTTGCAAAGATGCGTAAGGTAACCGTCAATACAAGCTGCTGCCATGCGGGCACAAAGTTGAACGCGAAAACCACTGGTTTGAACGTTAATGGTGCTAAAGCTGTCATGGAACTATTTTTGGAATGGAACAGGTTTCTCTCTCAATGTTGTCCTGCTTTCCAGAGTCTCAGCTTTGTTAGCTGCATATGATCTCTCAAGTGTGTTTTCAATATCATTTTCTCCTGGCACGGCCTTTAGGTTCTGTTTATTTTTAATATATGAATTGAAGAACATTTCCCAGTTGTTAGTGCAGTGCAAATTCTTGTGTGGTTCTACTCAAGGGAAGAGCCTGGCGCCCAGAGATTTTTCCATTGCCATAACCAAATGCATATACGTTCACGTAGGTAACCTCTTGCACTAAAATGATATCTGTGGCTTTTGCTTCTTTAGTGAAATAAGATGCTTGGCAGTGGATCTGAACCTCAGTCTGTTGGGGTTTTTGAATGCAGGAATGAGATTTTAACCTCTTAAATCTTTGTGTTTTGAAGAACTTGTATTGGTTTTTCATGTGCAGTGCGTAGGTCTGGGCTAGCCTGGAAGCAGATGATAGATGTGGGTGTCAGTTGTAGACACAGAATATCATGGGATGGTAGGTGTGATTCTCTTCAACCACTTTGATTAGGATTTTGGGATAAAAGTTGGAGATTGGAGTGCAGAGTTGATTATTGAGAAAATTCTGGAGGTGGATGATTTGGATTCCACCTTTGGAGGGGTGGGCGAGTTTGGAACTGCAAGGGTTTAAAGTACAGGGTTTTTAACATGTTGCATTTGTTTTGAAAGGCCTATAGAGGTTGAATTCACAACGGAAGTTTTACACTTTTGTAAATTGGATGGCCATTGTAATTTATAACATCTGAGAGAAAACTGTGGTTCTCATTTTTCTTTAAGGAAATCATAGATGTGAGTATGAAAATTTTATTAATGCCATATGCAGTCCAAGGATATAAGGATATATGAATATGTAAAGTTACCAGGTCATGTTTCTTTTCTGTATTATTGAGTTGGGTTTCAAATATGTGCAATGCATTACAATATGAGCAGTGAACTATATCTAATATAGTTTATGAACATCACTAGACCACAATAAAATCAACATTTTATATTCATTGTGTGTAGCTTCTTGTTTATATTGGGTTTCAGCCCTTAGTGGGTTCGGAATGCCATGGCTAATTGAGTTTAAGAACTTGCCTTGAGCATCTTTTCTCAGATTTTATATCTGAGACATCAGATAATCAGGGCCATCTGCTTAATTAAGTGACCAGTGCTTACAGCTAAGGAATTACATATTCCAAAACTTAAGCTCCAGGAGTTGTCTTTTGATGGTTCAAACTTCAAATGGCTTTAATGTCTGTTCCTTCTAATACGCCTTCCATAGCAGGACTAGTCTCGCTGAGTCGAGTCAATAATAGATAATCCCCAGAACATAGTGACATACATTAAGTCTACTTATTTGGGGCAAAGACTATAGCATGCCTCCAGGTACTCCAAATGATCACTTTCCTGGCCTGAATCGATGGATTAATGCTAATACGTAAGTTTGGCAACAAACCAACAGCAGAGGAAGGGATGGCTAGAGCAGAGACAAGGGCAAAGTCAGGGGCTTATGCTACAGTATCATATCCAGCCACAGCAGATCCAAGAGAAGTAGACCCAGCAGCATCAGTTACAGAGGAAGCAACTATAGCATGTACATGCAGTTGAACCATATACTGGTTTTTGACATTTTGGTTGTGTAGCTTCTATTGAATATGTCAATTCAATCCTGTCAACTCCTGTTGGCTCTGTAATTCTTAATAAATATTCTATCCGTACATTCTTTCTGTTGCTCTGGAAAGTAGTTGGCTTACATCTCCATTATATGACATAGACCTCAGAGTACTGTCTGAGGTCTATGACATTTCGCAAGCATATGGCAGTGTCTAATATATGCCTTCTCTGAACTGAAAAACTAGAAACATTAAGAAGAGTATGCTTAAGCAAATAAGTGTCATGTTGCAGCAGAATACGCAAACACTATTACTAAGCTTTTGAATATGGAAATTCCTTCTTTAGAGCATGGTGCAATAGGTGTAGTGGTATACCCCTAACTTGATCCCCAAATTGTAATGATATGTACATCTGATACTTAGGCTGACGAGCCGGTACATGATAATTAGGGGGGTGAGTGAGGTTCTGTTGGGAATTTATGTGTTGAATTTTGTAGCTATGGTTGGTCTTCATAATGTTTCATTTGTATTTGTAATGATGAAATATAAATTATATTTGTAAAAGAAAAATTATATGAAGCATGTTCTTCATGGTTGTAAAAAAAAGAAAATATTTATTTGTTTTATATTCAAAAGAAAAATTTGAATTTTGCAATTTGTATTTTTGCCTCCACAAGTGACCAAGTCAGCCCTCCAAGCCATCATGTCGGCCTGCCCAATGAGACACCCATTTGCACCACTTAAAGGCTATAAGTAGCCCATTCGATCTCCTCCAAGAGGGAACTTTGGATCATCATATATCTCTGTTTTAACCAAGAAGATAAGGAGTATAAGGACGGAACAGAAGGAAGAAATTCTCTCTATCTGCCCTCGCTCTGAATTCTGGACGAGGTTTTTCTGTGGTATACTTTCTGTGGCATAGTGTGAAATCTGAGGTTGAGTTGTAGGACAAATTTCAGCCCTCTTGTAGACCCGGATTAGACCTTGTTGCAGAGATTCTGTGGACAGAGTTGTCTGGATTTTGTGCAGGGTTGGCTTGGCTTGGCTCTTGGTTGATGGTCATCTTGTTGGTTAGTTTGACTTTGATGCATCTCTTGTTGCATTGATTTTCTAAGGAAAAGGATGGCTGGGTTTTTCCCCTTTGTGGGTTTTCCCATGGTAAAATCGTGTTGTCACATTGTGCATTGTGATCTCTATTGTTCTATTATCTATGTGGTTGAAATTCTCCTTGGCATTTACCACTTTAACCTACCACATAGCTTCATTGAAAATTTTGAAACCCTTTTTGACTTGCGAGTGTCAACACTAGGTCAAGGTAGACTTGATTGCATTACTCCATGAGATTGCATTCTCTTAGGGTTGTCTCAATATGGGTGATGCATCTGATGAAGGGAGAATTATTCAGTTTCATATCCATCTTCTTTGCAGAATGCCCTAGTTAGGTTGCTTGGCATTTTGGTGAAGGACCTATATCCATAGGTAGTTGGTATTTTGTATTCTGCTATGAATTCCTATCAATATTTTGACTTGATTCAAAAGGTGTTTGAAGGAAGTTAATGACTTACGCTGTTGACATGGATGTGTAGTAACCTTTTGTCAAAATTATCTACGTTTGACAAATTTCATGTTAAATATGATCTCCCATAGCGGTGCACTAAAATGTTGCAAGTAAAAATACGGAAATCCTTAATCATGTGACTGTTGGGAAGTGGACCTTGAGCAATGGGGTTCTGATAAATAAGATATTATATGTTAAATGTTTGTAAACTACCTTACTCTATGTACAATGGATGAAGTAGTGTGAGTTTTGTATTGACTGATATGTTTGATTAAAGTAAATCAACATCTATTGTAAGAAACTTAAACATTGTTTCTTTAGAGCAACATCCGATAATTTCAAAGGTTTAATATTGACTTGCCTAAGCATACTTCTTCAAGGAACTGCTGCATGAAGGTGTAACGTAAAACTTTTTTCAACACTTCAAATAAATTGAAAAACCAAGAGTACCCTTTTGAAGAAGACTTGTAAACGAAGATCGTTGTATTTTTTGAAAATTTTTTAGTGTATCTTTTATGTTATTGATTTTTTATTCAACCCATTTGAAATTGTGCAAAGGAATTTCAAACATTATGTTTAAAAAAATTAGATGAAAAATACCATATGAATTCGAAAGTGTCAAACTCATATGCCATTGAATAGAAGATTCTTTCACAAATCCAACATGATCAACTCCGCCACTTAAGGAAAAATTCTACCCTAAATTCACTAGGGTACAAAATGGGGTTAGAAAGAAATATGTAGAAGGGGTACTAAAGCTATGATATTTAGGACCTTAGAAGCTCGATCGAGTGCTTGATTTCGAAATTCAAATAGCTCGATCGAGGGTTTAAGAAACCCTCGATTGAGCCCTTAACGTGGTTAAATAAAGGCTCAATCTAGCTTTAAGTCTCTATTGAGCCAATTTTTTTTAATTCCATGCCTAGGTTGTATTGGCGGGAAATTTCAAAAACATGGCCTGATTGAGCCTATAAACTCTGGTTACATTGTTTAAGCCCTCAAACAGCTCGCTCGAGGGATCAAATATTGCACGATTGAGTGCTTAAAATGGCTCGATCGAGTTGTTGTTTTTCACCCAAAACACACCCTCTCTCACCAAAAAGTGTAACCCAACTCCATGCGCTCACCCATATATATTTCATATAAAAGGAAAAGAAGAAAAACAAATTATTATTACTAGTCAAAGCATGTTCTTCATGCTTCTAGGGTTTATTGATTTAAAAGAAAATTTGTCATGAGTCAAAGTCCCTTTTGGACTATCTGTAAGAAAATAAAATATTTTATTTTGAATCAAAGGAGTCATTTTGTCACCCACAAGACTAAGTCAGCCCTCCTGGACAAGTCAGCCTAGAAAGGTACTTATTCGACCTTCTGGACAACTATAACTATAGTGCAATTCAACCTCTTTTGGACAACAATCAATTTCATCGATTCTTATGCCAAGAAAGAGAGAATTTCAACGAAAGTCAAAGGAGAGAGCGCATAAAGTCAAAAGAGAGAAATCTTGTTTTACTACCCTAGTTTTTGTTCACACGTGTGAGTTTTTTGAGACTATTTCTGTGGTATTGCAGGCCCAAAATTACAAGGCCAAAATTTTAGGAGATGACCAAATTTCAAATGTTTGACCAATGTTGAATTTGACTTGTTGGAAGAAGGATTGAAGGAAGGATGACTTGGGGTCTTTGTGGTAGTCTTTGTCTTGGTCTTGGGTCATGGATATCTCACTTTGATATAATTCTATAAGGATTTTCTTGGGCTTTCCCACTTGTGGGGTTTTGCCCAGGGTTGGAGCCTACATCTTTATGTTCTTTGTCTCTTGTGATCTTCATGTTTTATATGTTTTAATAATTGTTTGATGAAGAGAACTTAATAAAATAAATAATAAGGCAACAATTTTTCACAAGCAATTATCAAGTAAGAGAAATCAACCCTAATTTTCTAGCTTATTGGTTTCTTAACAAAGATTAAGTGAGTTGCTTAACATTCTAAAACTTGGGATAGAGTGTCATAGGAGAACAACAACAAACTATAGTTGGCATGAAATAATGTACCTGCTCGAGTTGAAGAGGAATTAATGAAGTACATCTTGTGCACTTAAGAATTGAATGAGGCATTTGTTTTCGTGCAATGTGTAATTTGAATTTAATTAAAAAACATCAATAGAGTATGTGTAAGTAAGACAACTAGAGTGTGTGTGATATGGAGAGGAGAGTGCAAATTGAGAGTAGTTGAACTTGATAGCAAGTGAATTGCAAAAGTGTGGTGTCACAGATTGTGTATGAGTGTGCTTGCAGAAGAAAGAAGAGCCTCATAAGGATTATGTGTGTTGTAGAAGCAAAGGTGGCTATATGAGAGCAATGTTGTTAATCTGAAATAGAATTAAAGAACACTGTTAGAGGTATGAGTTTGAAAATGTATGAAATATAGATCTGACTAGCTGAAGTAGGTTGGTGCTTACACATATCTGAGGTTATTGCCTCTAGAAAATCAATGCTTGATGATCTGAGGGGGTTAGGGCATCTTATGAGTAGGTTCTCACAATTAATTGATGTAATTAGAGTTGGTGCTTTTGACTTACATCATAATAAAAACAATCTTTTGTGGTTTTTGTCTCAGAAGGGTTTCCATGTTAAAACACTATATACAATTATGATATGAATGCTTTTTTGTTGTGTTTGTGTGTGTATGAATGATTAGTAGTTAAGTGTAAAATTTGTAATTACTAATTCACCATTCGCAATAGAGGTTTGTTACATTTTTTCATTTGGTTTCTTGTTCCCTTATGTGGTAACTTCTAATACATCTGAGGGACTACAAAATGCTTCAAATTTTGATACATTCTTGTAGAAGTATATCCTACAATAACTACCTAACATAAAACCAAATTTGCAACATGTAATCATCAAAATATGTTATTACTTTCCTCTTCCGGTGGCCAATTGAGATTTGGAAGTAATCCCCATTCTTTCTTACTTGCAACACTGGTCTCCTTAAGGTTGAGATTCTTGGTGTAGATTTGCTCCTGTAATGCAATAGTCTAAGAACGTAGAGAATTTTTTTCGTTTACTTATTTGGCCAAATTTCGTTTTAGGTATTAGACTTCCTCCATTAGAGTGACAATGGTTTTCTGTTGCTCTTGCTGTTTCATACTCATGACAAACATGTCCAATTGCATTACATCCAGTTTCTCGAACATTTGTGCAACCCTCTCCTTACACTTACAATTGGGGCACTTTCTTTGCTACTGGTGCCTCATTGTTGGTTATTTCTAGGCCACATATTGATTCACCGAGACAAGAAGAGGCGGGGATGGTCCTCTATTTCTCGCTGAATGCTTCCTGTCTCTTGAAATTTTAGCCACCAACTAGTGTCCTAGCCCACTTAGCCGGTTGAGTTGGCCATAGTATTCCTATGTTACCCTGACCAGTGAGCTTTGATCATGCTTGTGCTTTTTCACTCTTGCATGGTACCCGAATTGACTAGAGGACGCTAGGACAAACTCATGAGATTGTTTAGAAAGTGAACTACTTGGATGCCATCCCCAAATGATGACATATAGGATGATGGCTCTTTCTCTTGTGAAGTGATTACAACAACCACCTCTCGGGAGCCAGAGTAGTTCACAGGAGACAAATACACTCTATCTAGTTGCATAGTCAAAAAATTCTTTACTCCCTTGCCTTGTCCAAGAACCAGAATTACACCATCGATACATAGTCTAGAGAGAAGTGAGATTTTATGATCATGTTATCCCATTGAAGAGTTGAACAACGTGGGTGAAAAACCTCCACAAGAATTTCCAAATTTTTTGGTAGAGTCCTTTGCTTTCCTAATCAAATTGAGATCCCAATTTGGGAAGGATTTTCTGAAAGCGGGGTGGCAGTTTCATCATTTCAAATTGTAACAAAAACTACCATACCACATGTACCCATATGGGTTATGGGAGATATTAATGATGTATTGGTTACAATTTTATCAGATATCTCTAAAGAGACCAAGATGTCATGTTACCTAATACCATCAATTCTTAAAACTTTGTGCAACTTACTATCAATGTGTTTGTCAATGACATTATTAATTTCTTAAGGAACATAACATTTTTCATTATAGAGGAACTATTAAAATAGGGCTAGTCACACTTTTATATGATATGTGTGTGTGTGTGTGTGTTTGTTGATGTACATAATGTAAACCTTATCTCTTATTATGTGTATATACTCAAAACTACTATTATATAAAATTACATAACTATATCCTCAAATTCATATATGATGAATAATATATATATATAATATATATATATATAGATAGATATATAAACATATGCAACATACTACGCCTATGAATATATAAGAAAAGAACAATATCTACTATGCATAAACAAATGTATATAACACGTTATTGTTATGTAAAGAAGAAGAATTAAATACACACAAATAAATGTATGCAACATATTAAACATATATGTTTTCACGAGACTTTGACCCCGATGGGTTGGAGGAGTGAGACTCATGAGCACTTCTCATTACATACATATATTTAACAATTGTATGTGATGTTGCAAAGGAAACATCGTAAATCAGTACATAGGTAAGAGTAGCAGAGAAGATCCCTATTTGATAAGAAAGTCTTTTGAAAATCCATATAGTATAGAGGAGTTCAAACCTTTTCTAGATAGGAAGAATTTGGTTCCTTTGTTCTTTGATTTGGGTCCCAAAGATTGCCTAGCCAGGGATATAATTGAGAAGAGAGGGGAGTTGTGGGAGAATCGAAGGGGTGATCTATGGATGTTGTATGGAAGAGATAAGAAGGAATGGAAGGAGGTTGTGGAGGGGCTAACTATGGTTGTTACCTTAGACAAAACTATTTGAATTTTTCTCGAATACTAGGACACTCTGTCTTTCCAATCATACTTCAGCTCTGCATATATCACATTGAAGTATCACAATCTGTGTTGGAGACTGTGGATGAGGCCATGTATATAGCTAGAGGATATGTCATTAGTGGTGGGAATCCGGATGTCTCCAAAGCTGATTCTATTTCTGATTGTACAAAAGTTTACTATTAGAAAACGTTGGAGACAAATTCGAGCAACTCACTTCTGCTCAGAAACTATGCAAAGTTCCTACATGAGGTATGGATTAGTCCCATCAAACATATTTTTATCGTTATTTGGTGAATGCTATAGGATTATACTGGGTGTTAATAATTATTAGGTTCAAGGCAACCGTGCCAAGGTAGAGGAGTACTATGAAAGGGCCATACTTGCAAGCCCTGGTGATGGGGAAGTACTTGCTCTTTATGCAAAGCTAATGTGGGAAGTTCGCAGAGATGCTCATCAAACAAACAAGCATATGTGAACATATATTTTAGCACCATGCTACTATTTACAACTCTGATGACAGAGGAGGTTGTTGTTATTGAAGCAATTTATGAGGTTTTTTTATGCATCATTTAAAATATGTCAAAAGTTAAGAGATTTTAGATGATAGAGATTGTTGTTGTCATTGTGCAGGAGAAAAAGAATATAGAGATAACAAAAATCTTAGGTGATAGCGATTGTTGTTGTTTCTATGCATGCAAAATGACCTTGCAGAGCTGTGGGTGTAAATTCCATTGCCATTTTGCAATTACATTGTTGCTCAGAAAGCTTATAGAGAAAAGAAAAAAAATTAGTCTTAGAATAGGGAATGATAGATCCTAGGTCAAAAAAGCTAGGTGTAAAGATGCATATAGATCAATGCACAATGCAAAAGTGAAGAGCTATGGTGAAAACAAATGGAAAGAATAGAACACACATCTTCTATGTCATGAACAATCCTTGTCATAAACTAGTTATTTAGTTATTTGGCTATTGTGCACTTATTTCCTTTGTGTCAAAACTATATGCTACACTATATGATGTCCGTGTTGATCCCTACTATTGTACTTATACTTTTCCATCTGCACTTTCCTCTAGCTCACTTTCCTGTCATAAGCTACTCACGACCATACTTAGACTTTTCAATGTTCATGGCTACTACCTACATCAATATGCCTATTCAAAAGATTATTCGGTAAATGAATCCAAACACACACACACACACACACACACACACACACATATATATATATATATATATGATGTTACACAATAAGCTATCAAGATTAGCATGTCTCTTGCTAAATAGTACATATGCCTTTGCCCAACATGGAAAATAAATGGTTTAATCACGATTATTACTCTGCCTTAACACTGATCATCTATTACAATCCTTCACATGATATGTACAAATGCCCATCCGATCCAAAACAAAATCCTATTGACAATCATCTATTAAAAACCAAATAGCCTGTGTTATTTACAGATGCCTTAGACTATCACAAAAAAATTTGCAGCTTAACAATCACATGATACATGCAAATCTCTAATTCCATACTCCATCTTAGTATCAATCATTATTTACAATCAAATACAATTTGAACATTTTGTAAAGTTAAAAAAACAAATCCACTATTTCCCTACCAATAGCTTATCGGTAGTTGTAACATTTATGGGATGTACCTGTTGCATCCATGAGGCGTAAACATGAACCAAAAAGGGGAAGTTAGCAAGTACATAATAATAGATAATTAATGATTTACTATGATCCAATTCAGATACATACAAAAGGTTTTTCGTGTCCCATTCTGGTCATTTATCCCCAAAAGTTTGTTGAATGTCATAGTGATCTTTGTCAGCCAATGACATGAACCAGTTTCATTACAATATCATGGGTAGCATACCTTAGAACAAAGATCACATGTAGAACAAAAAAAGTATCGCTAAAACATATGTTCTTGTGGATCTAAGGGAAGGGCATAAAACCCATAGGTTCCCTAGAAAATGCCACTATAGTATTCTTAAATTGAATAGAAAAACCCCAACAAAGGAACCAAATTGAATAATCAAAGTAAGAGTTTTGAAGCAACCACCCATTGAAGAAACAGACTATTACATCATTGAGCATTAGTTCAAAAGCTGATGTTCAGTGATTCAAAAATGGCTCATTAGATTTGACATCCCTACCAGAAACCTTACTCCTAGAATGACAGCAGAAAGCAACCCTAACAAGACACCACTCATTAAGGAAAGCCTCTTTAACACCTTCACCCAAATATTATACCCGATGCATACCAGGGCCTAATCAACTTAAGAGCTCATGCAACCATAATTTTGTGGGTTTGTGTTCTTCTACATCTATTATGTATGTAGCCCCTATATGTGTGACATATACACAAGCCCATTGCAAAAGAACAATCCCACAAGCAGTGATTGACACAAAATCCAATCTGTACAAACGCGCAAAAACAAAGTTTTCCTTCTTTTCTCTACTTGATAGATGAAGTACTTGTAATGATCATTAGTGAGGACCTAAGAAGACTCGAGGATCTAGTGTAGGTCAATGTTCATAAGATCATAGACCAGCTAAACATCGTTGAAATTAGTCCTAATGGGCGAACAACTTGAGATCATCTGGGCTATGATCAACGATATATATCAACAATGTTTATCATGGGATAACAACCCACATTGATAAAAATTGAAGATACATTAAAAAAACGTGTTCAACGAGTATCCATTATGCATACGTTTGAGAAGACCCACATTGATAAAATTTGAAAATACATTTAAAAAACAAGTTGAACACATTTTTTTAATGTATTTTCAAATTTTATCAATGTGGGTCTTCTCAAAAGTATGCATAATGGTTTCTCTGTTAGTATCCTATAGCCATAGTAGTAAAAAATAAAGCTTGTCTTTCAAATTTTGTCAAAACAATAAAAGAGTGGCTGATCTTGTGGAAGATCAAGCTTTAGGTGTTAGGTGGGAATAAAATTTTATTATTCATTGTAAATATGTCAAAGTGTGTCAAGAGTTACAAAGATGGTCTTTCATATCCCAAGGGGTCAATTTAAGTAGGTCTAGGGTCAAGTCACATCAAGGAATCGTGAGAAAGATTGTACTTCCGTGCTTTGTCATCATGGGCACAAATTTGTAGATGTCCTGAGTTAGTTAAAATGTCAAATCATGATTGGTCGTGACATCAACAATAGTACAATGGTTAAAAGGAGGATGTCGTGCTTTTTCTAAGTGCTACCCTTTTGGTTATCAAGTCCAAATCGTAATTATCGCCATCAAGTCCGCTCTAAACCACCTTGGGAGGTTAATTGCATGGTTCTCTTCATACAAGATCTCTAAACTCACCATTTTTCCCATTAGAAGCTTGTTCTGTGGTCGTTATTGGTTGTTGCGCAAAGGAGATAGGGCAGCGCTGCATTTCTTTCAACCCGATGGTCAAATTGCTCCCACAGGTGAAAACTCCGGTTTTATTCAGTACCTTGGTTTTGAATGCTTACCCAATTGAATGCATGAGCTAAGAAAATAACATAGAAGCCTGCAAGATACCAACTTTCACCATTGTTAAGTTTTTTGCATTCATTACATTTTCTCTATGTGTTGCCTTTCTTTGTGTGTTGAATTCTTGTGCTCACCTTTGCCAAATTGTCAAAATTTCCAATTTGAAGCTTCCATATGCAAAGTCTACCATGCCATTTAACTGAAATGAAACTCCTTATCATAATTTTGTGTGCCTTAGAGGTGTTTGAAGCTTGTTTTCTCATGCGTTGCGCTTCTAGCACTGTGCCTATCTTTTTGAATTTTCTACCACCATAACCAAAAATGCAGTGGTTGCCTTGGGGTTTTCAAGAGGCGACTGATGTTAATTGATCTGTTGTATAGGGGGTTTTGTTCTCATTTGTCATCAAAGATAAAATTTGGGGCCTCTTTTTCATTATTGCTATCATTTGTTGCACAAATTAAGTTTGCATTAAAACCCTAGAGTATCCTCTGTTGCAAACAAGAAACCATCTCAACCCCAGAGGGAATAAAACACAAGGGAGGTGCTATTGTAAGATTTGAACCCCAAGACTTCACATTCATCAATGCAGATCCATCTATCAGAGTTTCTTTTGAGTAGGTGGGATGTATTTTTTTTTGTGAAAACATTTAAGGGTATAATGCACAACTTACTAAGGTGTTTTCTATGAAATTTAATGGGTTGGAGGCTAAGGTTGGAGAGATCACCTTTCCAGTTACAAAGGTCACAATATCAATTGCAATATAGATTCCCCGTCATGGAGAGCAATGGTTCAAGGGCATGCCCGTTGATATTTCCCACTATAAAGATTTTTTGAAGCTTTAGTATAGAGACAAGGAGTATGGGTCCATTGTTCCTAAAGAATATTTACTTAAACATCACAACAAGCTTTTTCAATCCATTCAGAGGAATTTTACATGTGAGGGTAGATTTGGAAGGACTTATCAATACCATGTCAAGATCTTGATGCATTTTACTAGGAAGAGACCCTTGAATTTTCCCTTCTATCTGTTCATGAGTCTCAACAAGATGGTAGATTGTTAATTTTTGGTATGTTCTATGCTTATGAGCAATTTACTTCAATTTTCTTATTAGCCCAATATCAATATCCAATTTAGCAATCATATCAACATGATAGTAAAATATAGAGAGAACATAAGCATAAACAATAGAAGACAAGCCAAGACAAGAGGACATAAGATGTGTCACCAGCCAGGGAAAAACCCTAATGTGGTGAACCCTTGATCAATTCTTCTTATATTCTTCAATAGTTCAACAGAGAGAGATAGTACAGATATACAAATTTGATATTTTATGACAGAAACAACAAACCCTAACCAACAAAGTCAACGCTGGTCAAACATGTCGGATTTTACCTCCAATCAAGCTTGGTCAAGGCTCAGTCAAATCAGCCTCCAACAACAAGCTGTATCAGCCCAAAACAGTTGGAAAATCCCAGTCAAATTTTGGTCAGCTGTAGTCAAGCCTGCGGCCCACCCTAGGACAATCAACGCTGGTCAAAGTAGGGTCAAAGTGGTTGTCTAGAACTACGACCTACCAAGGAGAGGCAGCCTAACCCAATCTACAAACAAAAAGAGGTCAACGCTATCAAAACAACACTTCTACACTTCAGTCAAACCTGGTCAATGCTGGCCATACATAAAAGTCTTCCTTCCTCGTTCGCACGTGAGAGAGATGTTGCCCCAGATCTGCGTACCCAATCAAGAGAGAAGATATAGACATGTGAGGATGAGATGGTGAAATAATTCCATGAAGTCTCCTCCTTTTATATGCAACTTTTCATTAAGTTGGGGGTAAAAATGCCCGTTTTTCTTGCTAGCCGACCTTGACAATTTGTCAATAATATAAATAAATTCATATCTCCATATATACATGTCAGAATCATATGATCTTTAGATCAATCCTACACCTCTCGGAGAGAGGAATACAAGAAAAATATCATCTAGCATAAATAAGGTGACCCATATTGAGTTTGTCCCTATTTTCCAATTTTAACACTCCCTCTCAACTAGGGAGAACTCCATGTGCTAATCCATCTGTCAATTGGTCCTATCTTTGCCATCAATGCACTGCTCTGCTTTGTTGAACTATAAAGAAGAAGAAGTGATCAAGAATGTATCATACCATTCTCTATTGACCTAAATTTAGTCCCAGATAAAATAGTGTCTCATACCACTCTTATTGACTCGAAGTCAGTTCTAATAAAGAGAGTGTGTCATACCACTCTTATTGACCCGAAGTCAGTTCCAATTGATCCCAGATCAATATCATCCTAGCATAGGGAGTAAGGTAGTACACAATGTGTCTATCGGTAGTACTATGGTCCCTATCCTCATTTCCCTACTCATTGGCCAAATGAGAGGTACTTCCCATGAGTCCCAGACTGCATGGGTAGGATGTCTCAACAAGAGAAGAATGAACCACTCATCCTGCCTACATGTCACCACGGGGTATCACAAGGGAAGGCTGAACCACTCACCCTATACACAACAAACCACTAGGGGAAGGCTAAACCACTCACCCTATGCTTTCTCATCGCTCCAAGAAGTACCCCAAGCCCCCCGGAGCTCCCAGAGCTCAATGTCCATATCATACAGGACCCTCATAAGAGGTTCTCTCCACGACTCCTAGTCATTCTCGAAAAGTCAATAATTTGACCTTTCCCAGGGGCTTCGTCAGAATATTGGCGACTTGCTTATCAGTCCCAATGTGTTGGAGCCTTATTTCTCCTCGTTGTACCATATCCCGGATAAATTGGTACTTGATGTCTATGTGCTTGGAGAGATCATTAAATACAAGCTTATTTGATAATCGGATCCCACTCTGGTTGTCGTAAAGGATCACGATGGTATCCAACACATGTCCAAACAACTCACTAAAGAGCTTCCTTAACCAGATAGCTTCACAGGAGGCCATACTCGCAACTATGTATCCAGCCTCAACGGTGCTCAAAGCAACTGACTTCTTCTTCTTGCTCATCCAGGATATCGAAGCACAACTGAAAGAGAAACAACACCCGTAAGTTCTCTTGCGATCCACCACATTGCCTGCCCAATCAATATCAGAATAACAATGCAACCTCACATCTCCGACAGTGTATCTCAGTCCATGAGTGATTGTGCCTCGAGGATATCTCATAAGATTCTTGGCACCAATCCAATGTGTGTGATGAGGCTCAACCATATATTGGCTCAACGTGCTAAATGCAAAACATATATATGGACGGGAGTACACCAAGAACATCAACGCTCCTATGAGTTGAAAATACTCAAAAGCATTTCCCAATTTAGGTCTGACAACACTACTGCATAACTTCTTAAAGTTAAGCTCTATCGGGGTAGTCATGGGCTTGCAGTCCACCATCCCAAATCTTTCCAATATCTTCACAACATACTTTCCTTGAGATAGAAAAAATTCTCCTAGCTTTTTCTAGACCTCCAACCCTAAGAAGTAGTGCATCAATCTTAGGTCCTTCATCTCAATTCGGAAGCCAACTCCCTCTTACATTTGTGAATGAGAGGGTCTGCACTAGTTAGAAAGAGGTCATCCACATAAAGCACTAGTGTGAGAGGTCTATCATCTTTAACCTTAAAGTAAAGGTTCAGATTGACTTCACTCCTAGTGAATCCCAGCTTCATCAGATAGCTATCAATCCTCTCATACCAAGCCTGGGGTGCTTGCTTCAACCCATAGAGAGCTTTCTTCAACATTTATACATGAAATTCTCAATCATGAGTCTCAAACCCCTTGGGTTGTTCCACATAGACTTCCTCTTTAATCGAGCCATGCAAGAAAGAGGTCTTGAAATCCATCTGATGTAGGTTCCATATTTGCGAAGCAGTAAGGGCTATGATCGAGTGGATGGTGGTGTATCGGACCACAGGTGAAAATATCTCATTGTAACTTACACCTTCCTTTTGAGAGAAGCCTTAAGCAACAAATCAAGCCTTGTACTTTTCTGCACTCCCATCAACTCCATGCTTTATTTTGTAAATACATTTAGAGGTGACAACCGATTTATCCTGGGGTCTAGGGACCACATCCCAAACATCATTCTTCATAATGGACTCGTATTCTTCATTCATAGCATCCTTCTATACTTGATGCTGCATGACTTCTTTGAATAATGTAGCCTCATTTTGAATGATAGTGCTCATAATGGTCAAGTATCTCTAATCCCTGGTCGACTTCTTTCTTTCACGAAAAGTCCCCTTTGGTGCAATATGTCTCTCGTCATCTTCGAGAGTCTCCCGAAGCCATGCGGGCCTCTTCTTGGAGGAGGAGGGCTCTTGAGGAGGAGGATCAATAGGATCCATAGGTTCATCAACACCAGGCATCCTTTCATCTTCTTTTTCACCTTGCTTTCCAGTGTCAGCTTCTTTACCCTTCCTTGGTATAGGAAGGTTGTCAACCTTGCTAAGAGCCATATCTTAGTCAAAGGTGACATCATGACTTATCTCAACTTCCCTTTGATGAGCCACATAAATTCTATAGCCCTTAGAATTTTTTCTATAGCCCATAAAGATTCCTTTCTTTCCAAATGAACCCAATTTGCTTCTTTTCTCTTTCGGCACATGAAAATATACGAGACTTCCAAAAATTCTAAAATGAGAGACATCTGGTTTCTTACTAGTGAACATTTATTCGAGAGCCTTGGAGTCCAATGATTTATGAGGGCATTAGTTTTGAACATACACGACGATATTCATAGCTTTGGCCCATAGAACCTTCGGAAGCCTTTGATCATGAAGCATGACACAAACAACTTCCATAATAGTACAGTTCTTCCTTTCAGCCACACCATTCTGCTCAGGAGTGTATGGCATTGTGGTATCTCTCTTAATGCCAAATTCTTTGCAATAGTCATGAAATTCATTGGATTCATACTTAGTCCCATTATCAGTCCTCAATATCTTGATTCTATTCTCGAATTGATTTTCGATCATGGCTTTGAAGTGACGGAACCAGGTGAACACTTTATCCTTCTTTTTCAAGAAGTAGATCCAATTCTCGCGAGAACAATCATCCGTAAAAGTGAGATAATATAAATATCCTCCCAAAGAGTTTACGTGCATCATACCGGATATGTCAGAGTGGATCAACTGCAATATATCGATGGTCTTGCTATTACTAGAGGGGAATGGTCCCCTTGTAAGTTTTCCCTCAGCACATCCCAGACATATACCTTCATGCTCTCCTTTGAACTCGGGCATACTTGTCACCATATGTCTCACATCGGGAAGAGCCTTATAATGAAGATGAGGAAACCTTCGGTGCCATAGTTCAGAGTGTAGAGATGTGTCACAAGACATGGCCCCCAATGGAGTTCCTCCAACTTGATACAAAGTGTCAACTCGGAACCCAAGAGTAAAAGAATCTTTAAAATTCCTTTTCCAAACACATACCTTTCCATCGATGAATTACACCTTGTAACCTTTGTCTTCCATTGCCAAAATGGACACCAGGTTCTTCTTGAGATTAGGTACATATAGAACTCCTTGTAAATGAATCGTGTTACCCTAATTCAATTGAAGGGTAACATTCCCTACACCCTTTACGGGATAGGTGGTGTTGTCTCCAAGAATAATCTCCAAGTTTTTCTCCTTCTCTATCAAATTAGAGAGAGATTCCTTGTATCTAGTGAAGTGCCTTGAAGCACCACTATCAATAAGCCAATTCCCAAAAGTTTCCGAAGGAGAGGTAGTGGAGAGGGCCGATATAAGATAATACTCCTATTGGTTATTGTTAACAACATTTGATTCTTCACACCTGGAGTTCCTTGCTTTCTTGGAGGGTTGACCATTTCCATGATGTCCCGCATTCCTTTTTCCTTTGTCATTGAACTTGCCATTCCTTTGATTGTTGTTGTTGAAGTTTCCCTTGGAGTGATTGTGATCATCATCATGTGATGTGTCCCTTCTATTTGGACACTCCATCGCACAGTGGCCAAAATTATTTGCAAACAAAGCACCTGCCTTTCCTTCCACCCTTAGATTCGGGTTTTCCATTGAAATGACCTTTAGACCCTGCATTATTTGTCCTTTTGGCATGAGAGGAGAAAGCAGTGGGGTTGCCTCTATTAGAAGGAATTTCATGCTCCACCATTCTTGTTTCTTCTTGAATGCATCTTGACATCAATTATTCAAATCCAGAAATTTTATCATTATTGAGAATAGTGGTTCTAAATATATACCACTTGGGTGGGAGCCCTCGAAGGGTAGTGATAGTAAGTTCCCTGTCTATAATGAATTCTCCAATCAATAGAAGATTATTCTTGATCTCAATGATCCTTAAGAAGTAGGATTGAATATCCTCTTCCTTGCCCTTCTTAATTTATTTTTGAGGAACAAAATTTGATTTGCATCACTAACCTTGAACATTCTCACCAATATGTCATAGATCTCCTTGGAGGTGTTCAAATCGGAGATGTAGGCCACCAGACGTTTGTCAATGGAATCTCTGATAATATTATTCACTTTATCTTCAACCTTGTTGTAATTTCTCTTTGTAGTAGCCAGTGCATTTGATGGAGGCTTAGGGATTTTACCCTTCACATAATCCAACACTTCTTGTTCTTCCAATGTTAGAACAGGAGACATCTTCCATCCGTGATAGTCAGACTTTTCACGGAGCTTGTCTTCAGCCGGGAAGTGGGATGAGGAACCCATTGAGCCTTTTGTTCTTGTCCAACTGTCTTCGGTGATTTCTCTTTCACTCTTGCTTGGGCTTTGTCTTCACCTTAGCTCTGATACCATGTTAATTTTTGGTGTGTTATATGAAAAAGAGAAATTTACTTCAATTTTCTTATTAGCCCAATATTAATATCCAATTTAGCAATCACAACAACATGATAGTAAAATGCAGATAGAACATAAACATAAACAGTAGAAGACAAGCCAAGAAAAGAGGATACAATATGTGGCACAACCTAGGGACAAACCCAGATTTGTGGGGAAACCCTTGATCAATTCTTCTTATATTCTTCAATAGTTCAGCAGAGAGAGAGATAGTACAAATATACAAATCTGATATTTTATGACAATAACAACAAACCCTAACCAACAAAGTCAACGCTGTCAAACAGGTAAGATTTTACCTCCAATTAAGCTCGGTCAAATCTCAGTCAACTCGACCTCCAATAGCAAGATGTATCAGCCCAAATCAGTCTGAAAATCCAAGTCAAATTTTGGTCAACTACAGTCAAGCCTGCGGTAAACCCTTGGATAGTTAACGCTGGTCAACGTAGGGTCAAATTAGGGTCAAAGTGGCTGTCCAAAACTACGGCTTGCAAAGGAGAGGCAACCTAACCCAATCCACAAACAAGAAGAGGTCAACACCGGTCAACACTGTCAAAAAAACACTTCTGCACGTTGGTCAAACCTGGTCAACACTGCCCTAAACAAAAAAGTCTTCGTTCCTCCTTCACACAAGAGAGAGATGCTGCCCCAAATCTGCATAACCAATCAAGAGAGAAGAGATAGATGTGTGAAGATGAGATGGTGAAATAATGCCATGAGGTCTCCTCCTTTTATATGAAATGTTGAGGTTATGGGGTAAAAATGCCAGTTTTGCTTGCTAGCCAACCTTGACAAATTGTCAATAATATAAATAAATTCATATCTCCATATATACATGTCGGAATCAGATGATCTTTAGATCAATCCTACACCTCTCAGAGTGAGGAATCCAAAAAAAATATCAGTTGCCATAAATAACGTGACCCATATGGAGTTTGGCCCTAGTTGACAATTTTAGCACAGACAAAGTGCAAGAAAAACAAATTCAAGTGGAACCTAGCCTTTTACACTTTTCTTTAACTAAGTTGTTTGTACTATAGGAGTTAAATAAAAGAAATCAATCATGGCAGTCATTTGTTGATTCTTCAAACATAGTGGATGATGTGCCAAACAATTCTTTGAGCAAGAAAGAAACACCCTTAACAATGGTAAAAGACATTCAATCCCCAACTGGAAGTTCAGTGAAGAGGCCCTTAGCTACAATGCAGTAAACAAGAAAGAAGAAAGGTAAGAAGTTACAATTTATCTAGAAGTGGTGGATGTCCCTAAAAATCCCCTCACTAGGTCTGTTGCAAAAAAGATTCCCTCGAAGAAAACATTTGAAGGCCATAGAAACCATACCAGAAGATGAGGTTGTTGATGACAAAGTCAAAGAGATTGCACAATTGCAAGAACAATTCAGGAAGGTCCATATGGTTATTGCATAGTTGCAGTAGGAAAATAGGGAATTAAAGAAAGTTATTCTAGGAAAGATAGCTAAACCTAGTGAAGATGAACCAGTGGCTAAGGTTGCACCAGTTGCTACCAAATCCAAGGGCAAATAAAAGGTAATCAAAGAGGATATTGAGAAGGCAAGAGTTCCAATAGCTAGGGTTACCATATCCTCATCTAGAAAGCTACAAATCCAAGAAGAGAAGACAATGAAGAATAGAAGACAATGATAGATGAGGGGAAGCACACCTTTAAAAGGTTGAGAAGGAAATTGAAGGAGGCTCACAGGGAGATTTCTGAGCTCAAGTGCAAGATGAAATGGACAGGAAACAAATGAGTGATCTTTTGGACATTTATCAACTAGCAATGGACAACACCAAATATATGTTTAAGAGATCCCTTCCACTACACAAGCAAATGAAAAATGTATGCAGTCAAAATATTTCTATGAGGAAAGAATTAAGAGCCACCAAACAACAGTTAAAGGATATGCATGAGAAAGATAGAGGCAAGTTGGACCTACTGGTTGAGGCTGCTAAAGTTTAAATGCTGGAAGGGGTGAAATAACATAGTTTTGATTTTTGACTTTTGCATAAAGTATTCTTGTTTATGGGGTTGAGGTTCCAAGTGATAATGTTTTGCATAAAGTGTCTCTTACAACCAAATTTAGTCATAATTCTAAATTTATTTTTGAAGAAGCAACTTTCACAGCATTTTGTGCCCTAACTAGCATGAGGGTTAGGGTTTTTATGTGGAGATGAATATTTTGCTTTTTTGGTGAAGCAAGGCTTGCAAGGGGTATGTTGCATGACGTTTGTAATATTAGCATCATCACCAACGTGTGAAACTTGACTAGAGACTTCACTATCACTGAAACCATGAAAATAGATGGCCCTACGCTTTTGCAACTAGCGTTATGTTTTTGACTATAGATGAAAATGTCAAATTTGCAGGACTCGTGTGGTGAAAGAGATCTTCTATGGGGGGAATTATCCATGTACATGCTTTTTCAGACATGATAGAGTCATCAGGAAGCTCATGAATAAATAGAACATCCCAACCATGGAGCACTGCATTTTTGTGCTACCTTTTTGTATTTCTGGAGAATTAGGAGGTTGCATAGAGCTGATGCTACGCTTCTAGATATACATCCTTTTGAATGAGTTAACCAAGTCAAAATTTGTTGTAATTTGTTTTTATTGTCTTAGTAACTGTAATAAATCATTTAGTGACTCATAAGCTCGATTCGGGGTTGAGAAATTAATGTAAAATGCTTAGAAAAGATCTAGTTAAAGCAGTCCGTAGTTTTTAGACCCTTAGAGGTGGGAACTGACTCATTTTGGCCTCTTTATGATATGATTGTAATGGATAAAAGTTTTGGTTAGGTTCAAGAGAAAGGACATTGTGTACTACACTTATTTTTGATATACTTTATAGTGAATGAAGACGAAGGTGGATTTTTGCAGGGATTATTGAGTTACTTTGCTTTGGAGATGTGCATTCTTTCTTTGTAAGTTATTTTTCTATGAAAATCATGCTTTGAAATGTTTCCTCTTGTTAAGTTAAACAAATATTTGATTCAGAATTCACTCCAAACAATGCTCTATTTTAGTTTGCTAGGCATCTATGTTTTTTGCTAAAATGACAATTAGAATTCATCTTGATGCTTGATGCTCTTTTTGTCATTTTCCATTTTTATTCAACTCATCCTCTTACAATGAATTTAGACTAAACATTTCTAAAGAGACTACCTCACCCTTGTAGAAGCTCCATTTCTTTTCATTTCATCTTTGGAAATATAATCAACTAGACATGAATCCATGCCCAATGGATCTGTCTCCTCTCCTACCAACAAATCTTTGAAAATCATATGCTACTGAGCACTATACTGAGCCTAACATCTGAGTAATTGAACATTCTAGACAAAGAGAGCCCTCTCTAAAGCTAGAAGGAATAGATTCTAGCTTACAAGTGGTTTTGTGGTTGCCTCTAAATTTCTCTCCTTAGCCTATGGAAAATTACAAAGAACTAACATTTTGGTGCCATTTCTAGGGAGCATAAGCTTTCCCCTAGAAAAAATTTGCAATTAGAGACAAGATCTAGTTCCTAAGGGTGATAGAGAATTAGACACCAACAGGCTGAATATTTACCCAATTGTTAGTGATTTTAAGATAATTTTAAATCTATTTTTTATATAGAAATTTGGCTTTTAGGAAAGTATACACTAGACATCGTCCAAATCCTAACCCACCTGAAGTTTTGGATATTCTAGAAAAGTTGTTTCGAAAGAAGAAACTTGCAAAAGGAACCAAGATTAGTATAATAGAAAGATCCCCGTCGCTACCTAAAAAAATCAAGTCAATAGACCATGTCTAGTTTGACTTGAGGTCCGAACAAAGTCTTTTCAGATCCAAATTAGAAGGTAGTTTGGTAGAAACAATGTTTGATTAGTCAAAGTTGCAATCTTCTATTTATTTTCAAAAGGAAGGTGTATTAGAAGTAGATCAAGATATCTGGGCTAAATTCCACAAGCTTGAAGATCTTGTCCATCAACGGCACGAAGCTGCCATTAAATCCTCCAAAATATTCCATTATATCCCAACTATCTCTCTCTCACCATTTTCTGCTCCATTGAACATTCCATTGATTTCTGCCCTTACTATTGGACTGCCTTTACTCCTCCCACATCATCTACTCAAATATCAATCCCTTTACCTTCTTCTTGTTCATTTCAAACTCCACATGCCTGTACTAGCTCATCTCATTTAGTCATGGCTGCTCATTATGCACTGTTAGCACTCCAGGAAACTCTCCTAGGTTGTAGCTCAGAGATGCCTGGTAACATATAAATCTTCAATATCGTTCTATGAACTATTGGAATGGATTGGGGTTTGGATCAAGTCAGATGCCTATTTCAACTCTGTTTTCACTCAAAACATGCATGAACACCCTCAGCTTGACAAGGCTTTCAACCACTAATGCTCAATAGTTTATAGATTCAATGAATAGATGGAAAATCCTGATTGTACCAGCAGACACATACATAAACGCATATGAATGGCTAGCTACGGAAAGTAAATGAAGCCAACAAGTCTAATTTATCAATGCAGAAATAAGATGCCAGTTATTTGGCATTAGACACAGAATAAAATGTGAATAACCTATTCAAGTGTGAGCTTAGAACAAAGGAGAAGATGGAAATTGAACATGTAACAACAAAAGAAGCTTGTATTATTGGAATGAAGATGAGACACTGGGAGAAACAGAGTATCCACAGTCTCCAAAAGTTGAACCCTTGTTACTTTTAACTTTAAGCCATTTATAGGCCTTTTACAATGCTCTCGAACTCTCTGAGGCTCAAGATGTCTTAATCTATCCCCTCTGCCTTCTAACTACTTGATGCTACAACTAGACAAACATGAACTCAGAGAGCTCTGTTTCTAACAAACATGGTAATCAGATTCTGGTAATTTTGTCGCGTTGTTAGGTGGTTTGCTCTTGCCAGTGAGGTTCCATGATCCTTTTTGTTGGTTCAGTTGCATTGTGTTGTTGTTTTTTTCCCTTTCAGCCATGCATTATGTTATTTCAGTTCGACTATCCAACTGTCAAAAACACTGACAAAGCTAACAAATTTCCTTCCCAGGTGACTGATGGGAAGTGGGGTATGAGGGGCAAGTGAGCTTTTAGATGGTGTGGATTGACGGTTGGGATGTCAATTGTTGGAGGTTTGAAGTCGTGGCAGGAGCGGAATAATTCCGGGCCGTCAGATCTCAGATGGGTAGATCAAACAACTATCGGGCGAAGGAGGTGCTAAGAGGATAACACCCAGGAGCGGTTTTATTCAAGAAGAAATGGTTTCTATCGGGCGGTCATCGCGCGGTAAGTGGTAAAGGTCAGAGCCCACCTGATTCCGTTCACTGGGTGCCACGTAGTAGCGGAGAAGAGAGAGGGAATTGTTTTATCGGGCGGATATCCCTCTCTTTTGTTGTCTGAGTGATATGCATGATATCCATTAGATCTGGCATAAATGATCTAATGGTGGTGATTGGTCGAAGCGGGTGAGGGCATAACGTTGGCTGGATGAAATGTGGACCATCAGACCAGTGGAAAGATCGACGGCGGGGGGACACAAAGGTATGGGACGACCTCGAGAAATGTGCAAAGGGGCGCATATGGATGGAAAGGTAAAGTTTTCGAGGCTTTTGTGCATTAGTGCATATTTTCATGCGCTCTGAAAAATAATAATACAGGGGGGGGAATGGATTAATTCACGTAGGGCCAAGGCAAAAGTGAGTATTGTTATGATGGGAGGGTTGGGTTAGGACATGAGTGAATGTGAATGGGAGTGGATGAGTGAGAAAAGTGAGGTGATGGACCATATGGGAACCTCTCCACCACAACAGAATAGACCATTTCCATCCTTTAGTATTCAAAATAGCAACACTGCACCTTAGGGCTAACACTGGCTCCTTCTGGAGATGAAAGCCTCCTTGTGAGGTTTTAAGAACTGCAGACCACTACCTTTCCAGTAACAACCAAAACAAATTTATCTCCTAGTGTTCCATGGGGCATGGAGTTTATTTGCATAGAAAACAAAAACTGGAAAAACCTATTACAATATTAAGGCCTTAAAGCCTCATATGAATTAAAGTTTCAAAAACCGCCCATTGATTGGGCCATTAAAAACATCTCCCCCCTCCAAATTGTGAAAAATGAAAGTATTGTTCATTTGAACTTGAGCAATGACAAGCGGTCTTGTCCATAAGCATCAAATTTACCATGGTTACCCCTCTTTTCCTTCAGTGCATCCCATTTGAGAACCCAGTCGCCAACCTGAAATTGTCCATTTTTTCCTTTCTATCAAAAGTTTCTTTGATCTTCTTTTGATGAATTCTTAAATTCTCAACCAGTTGTTCTATGATCTGCTGTAATTCAACCAAGTTACTCATTCTCCTCACCATGTCATTCTCTTCATCCTATTCTTCTTGCAACAATTTGGCCATAGGGAGAATCAACAAGATAGGAAAAACAACATTAGCATCATAAACCAGCTTAAATGGAGAATTTCCTATGGACTTCTTGTTGGTAACTCTATCAGCGCACAATGCAAACTTCAACTTGGAATCCTAGCTCTTTTTGTTGTCCTCCAACAGTTTTTTGATTATCCTTATAAGACTCTTGTTAGATGAGTCTGCCAGGTCATTGCCTTGAGGATAATATGAGGTGAAATGCACCAATTGAATGCCCATGGATTCACACATGTCCACCAATTCTTCTGCCTTGAAAGCTGCTACATTATTAATGACTAGTTTGGTTGGGCAACCAAATATAGTGAAAATATTCTCATTCAAGAACTTTATGATAACTTGATGATTAAAATTTTTAGTGGGTATAGCTTCAACCCATTTCGTGAAATAATCAGTGGCTACCAAGATCCATTTGTGTTGGCCACTGAAATGGGGATTGATCTCACCTGTGAAGTCCAAGCCCCACTGTTGAAAGGGACCATTGGCGTGTACTGGCTTCAAGGGCAGAGATTTTAGTTGTTGTCTTCTTGCAAACCTCTGACATTTGTCACAAGACTTCACAAAAGAAAACACATCAAAGAACAAAGTAGGCCAATAATACCCAACTCTCAAGATGTTGTGGGCTGTGGTTTTCCAATAATGATGCCCTCCACAGATGTTAGAATGGAGCTAGTGCATGACTTCCATAGATTGTCCTTTGTCTAGACATCTCAAGAGGATCCCTGATGGGTCTCTCCAATAAAGTAGGTTTTTATTAATGCAGAATTTGGCTGATCTAATCTTAATGGCTCGGGCTTGACTTGAGCTATGCCTTGGAGGTACTTCTAGCTTCTGCAAAAAATGAACTACACTGGAATACCATTCACAGGTGGATAGAGTTTTAGCCAAAGACTAATTCTACTCTTGCTCTTCTGCTGCTTCCTCTGTCCGCTCACCACCTGAATTTGAACCCATGCAATTGATGTCTAACAAACTGCAATTTTTCTCATCCATAATGTCAGCCAAGCCCTAGCCTTTGAAAATCTTGGTGGGCTTCACCTCTATGTTGAACTCTATGAATTTTGCAATCCATTTAGCTCTCTTTCCATCAATATCTAGCTGAGTTAGGACATCTTTTACTGAGGCTAAAGGTACATACGCAACCACTTTGGAATGCAGAATATAAATTCCGAATGCCTTTAAAGATTTTATGAGAGCATAAGATTGCTTTTCAATAAGGTCATACCTTAGTTCAGCATCCCTCAGAGTTTTACTGAAAAAGGCCACAGAGTACTCTACACCTTCATCATTTTTCTGCAATAGAACTACCACATCCATATCATAAGAGGCAAAAGAAAAGATATAAAATTCCCTGGTATAATCTGGACTGATTAGAGTGGGAGCTTCCATGATAGCTTTTTTTATGCCTTCAAAAGAGCTTCTTGCACCATCTGTCCATTTTATTTATGATCCTTTCTTTAGCATGGAAGTGATGTGCTTCACTAGCTCTGCAAAGTTTGGAATAAACCTCTTGACAAAGTTAATCTTACCCAGGAAAGATTAAATGTCCAATATGGACAATGTCTAAATTGCTTGAACTCTTGCTGGATCGATCTTCACACCTTTAGCAGAAACAATATGTCCCAAAAGTTTGCCTTTTTCTAGAGAAAACTGTGACTTCTTCAGGTTCACAGAAATTCCAAACCGTTTGCACTTTAGAAACACCTTCTTCAAATGCTGCAAATAGTCCTTATGACTGCTGGAAAACACTGTTATGTATTCAAGGTAAATAAGGAAAAACTTGTCCTTCTCTCCCACAAAGGCTATGTCCATGGCCCTCTGAAAAGTAGCCCCAACATTCATCAGTCCAAAAGGCATCTTGGACTACATGAAAGTGCCCCAAGGGGTAGTGAAGGTGGTCTTTTCCTGATCTCCTGGATGTACAACAATATGATTGTAACCTGAAAATCCATCTAAGAAAGACATGACTCCAGCCTCTAAAACTTTTTGCAGCAAGTGTTCCATCTTAGGCAAGGGGTAGTTGTCATTTTTAGAGTATTTGTTCAGATTCCTAAAATCAACACAAAGCCTGATTTCTCCATTCTTCTTTCTTACTACAACAAGGTTTAGCTATCCACTTTGAATACCTTAGGGGAACTATGATCTTGGCATCCAACATCCTTTTGATTTCCTTTTCAATAAAAGGGAAATAAGAGAGGGCTGATAGGTCTTAATTTCTGCTTAAAAGGGATGGTGTTCTTCTCCAATGGAATCTTATGTTGAATGATGTTAGTGTCATAGGTCCTAAGATCACTGTACTCCCAAGCAAAAATATCAACAAATTGTTTCATTAGGGTGCAATACTTAGAACTTTGGGCAGAAGACAAGTGAGTGGATAGATTTATGTACTTTGGATGGGCTGGACTCCTTACATTATGTCAATGAACTACAAACTCATTTTCTTTTTTGGTAGGCTTATAAGGTACATCATTATGATCAAACAACTTCTCTAGGGCCACCAATCCTTTGGGTATATGGTTACGAGGTAGCTGAATAATGCTATCCTGACCAATCTCGTCCTTTAGCTTGGACTGGTTGCATCCTTCAATGGTTTCGTTTTCTTGGTCAATGTGCATTTCAGAAAATTCATCAATGACTTGTAAAAACCTATTAATTTCATCATCATCTTAAAAAACTTTCCAGTATTTGACATTCTTAGGCAGAGATGGTCTATATTTCACCTGAACTTCATAAGTCAATTTAGGAGGCAAAGGAGGAATAAACATGCTAGCAGACACAACAAGGGAATCAACAAGCTGGTTCTTCATTCTAGGGATGTAAGAAATGCTGAAACCATTGAAAGAACCCTTGAGCTTCCATACATCATCTCTGTATGCTTTCAGCCTTGGATGCTTTGCTTGGAAAGTTTTGTTCACCTGCTGAATGATAAGGTTTGCATCTCCAAACACCTTCAGACCTTTGATGCCCATTTCTTTAGCAGCGTTTAAGCCCAATATCAAGGATTCATACTCTGCTATGTTATTTGTGACCTAAAAAGTTAACTTGAAAGATAAATGAATGCATTCTTGTGTGGGGGACACAAGGACTACACCTGCCCCTGCAACTTCCTTAGAGCAAGCTCCATCAAAGAACATGTCCCAAATTTGTGGGCCTTCTTCCTCTGTGATCTGGCAAACCAGTTTCCTAAGCTACATGGAGGCCAATTGGGATTCTTCAATCTGAAGAATACAGGCTCCAAAATCAGTGTCGACAACATAGATGGGATGATTAGTGGGATTCCTTTCATCACTGATGGTATAAGCCAACTGAGTTTCTCTATATAATCTCCTACTCTCACCTCCAAAAATTGGGACAATAGCGTAGGATAGATAATTTTGCAATGTTCCACCTAATCTCTTGATCCAACCTCTAGAAAAAAACATGCCAAACTTGGGGGGCACATCTACTACCACAATATCCATCATCATGCTCTTCATGGGTAGTTGAGACAAGGTGATGGCTAGGTTTTTGATTAATCCCAAACATTTCACTTTCCTAGAGTCAAAAGAAAATATGTCATGATAAGACTTGGTAATGTCAAGACCCAACTCATCCATGACAGCCTTGGGCATTAGATTATGGCTGGCTCCTATTTCTAGAAGGTAGTTGTGAAATATTTTGTCTTGAATAGTCAAGGAGACATAGAATGATGGGGAGTTGTCATCATAATTTTCAATCATTGGGCTGAGAACAACAACTGGTTTGTTCTTGTAGATTTACTTAATCAGTGGAGGCTTGGATGGCTTTAGGCTCAAGGGCCTCGAGGATAGATCTCTTGAAGGACTCATTCTTCACTAGTTCAATCAGAGGTATAGGTATTCTAAGCTTCTGAATTTCTGATTCAAAACTGAAAGGAGACGGAGACTTGTCAAGGCCTCTTACCTCATGAGCCAGAGCTTTGAGGATGATGGGGTCAATTGCCAATCATTTCTACTTATTATCTTACTGTATTGTAGGGACAATAGCTCTTTGAACATGAGTTTCCTTGGCATTATTCATCTTCAACCTTAGATCATATCTGTGTTGATCATGAGTTTGCAGAAAAACTCCACCATCTCACTCTTGGCTGATCTAGTCATTCAATAATGACTTTTCATAGGCAGATAAGGTTAGAAAGGAGGCACTGCCTTTGTCTTCCAGACAATGGATCTCATCATCTTCTTCCAACTGCTCTTATTCCCTGAATACATTCTGGAAAGGGGTCTTCACCCTTTGGTCTTCATTGGCATCTTTGCTTCTTTACAGAATCTATAACTACTCATTAGATCTTCTATATGGATTTGGATTTCTAGGAGCAAAGGTATTAGTAACTCTTCCTTTCCCAGGGTGCTTCTCAACCCTTAATTTGGAGATTTCAGAGGCTAATGACTCTATCATTTTGGTCATTTTATCTATCTTTGGATCGAAAGATGATGAAGGTTGGCCCCTCTGTCTCCTTCTATCAACATTCCCCTTGAGCTTCTCTGCAGCCATGATGTTTGATTCTACTTCCAAGGCTGCATCCCGCATATCAGACAAGGTAGCGCATCGTCTCTCCCTCAATAGTAGACAGAAGTCAGAATCAAAGGCATTGGCATAGGTGAGTTTAGCAGGGGTAGTGGTGGGTTTTACTTCAGCTGGTATCTTGCTATACATGCGGTTAAACCTCTTATTAAAATCAAAAAACAACTCACCATTTTCCCTTTTTAAGTTCCCAAACTCAGTGTGGTAGTAGAGTAGATCCTTCTTATCCCCCCAATGCTTTAGGAATGCATCATCTAAAGCTTCAATATCTGCTATAGACCTTGGGGTCAGCTCTCTGAACCATTTTCTAGCCTCTCCATCTAGACTTTGGACAAAGACTCTCATCCATATATCAACTTCACTAATGTCAAGGTTATCATCATAGCTATAGAATGATTCAAGATGTTCCTCAGTTGTAACATCTTTAGTCCTAGTGAACTTAGGCATATACTTCTAATATTCTCTAGTAGGCGTGGCATTCAGAGGAGTGGGCAGTACTAGAGGTCCATACCTAGCAGCTATGATTCTTTCCATTTTGGTAGGTGCTGCCATAATTGTGGTGGCTATAAGGGTGTTGGAAGTCTGGATGATAGAGGGTTAAGGAGTGACTGATAGGACCAAAGGAGTGTGATGGATAGGAGGAGAGGCTTCTTTTGGGCATACAATGAAAGAAGAACCTAAAGAATAAGGAGCTCTATGAATCTCTGAGATTTTTTCTTCACTGCTAGTATTAGATGCTATACTCTCAACATGTATTTGTTCTATTACAGGATTTTCTCGAAGAGATATAAAATATTGTTTAGAGCTACCTAAACGTGATGCTACTTTCTGTAACACCTTTCTTTCTGTGATGATTTTTTCAAGGTCAGGTATTGGGTTAGTTCGTGGCTTTTGAGGATTTCTCCGAGTATGCCTCACAAATTGAGCCAGAACTATGGAGTGGAGTCGCCAAGAGGTTCATCCTCCAGTAGAGTCATCAGATAGATGATTACAACCCAAATAGAGTCTAGGCTTTGTCTATCATCAAAGCTAGATTTGTGTCGTCCCCCAGGGAAGCTGTGCTTCAGTCTTCGTCCCCCACAATGGCACCAATTATGTTAGCACTCTAAGAAACTCTCCTAGGTTATAGCTTGGAGATGCCTGGTAACATATAAATTTTCAATATCGTTCTTTGAACTATTGGAATGGATTGGGGTTTGGATCAAGTCAGATGGCTGTTTCAACTCTGTTTTCACTCAAGGCATGCATGAACACCCTCAGCTTGATAAGTCTTTCGACCACTAATGCTCAATAATTTATAGATTCAATGAATAGATGGAGAATCTTGACTATACCAGTAGACACATACATAAACACATATGAATGGCTAGCTACAGAAAGTAAATAAAGCCTGCAAATCTAATTTATCAACGTAGAGATAAGATGATAGTTATCTGGCATTAGACACACAAGAAAACATGAATAACCTATTCAAGTGCAAGCTTAGAACAAAGGAGAAGATGACAATTGAACATGTAACAGTGAAAGAAGTTTGTATTACTGGAATGAAGATGAGATGTTGGGAGGAACAGAGTATCCACAATCTCTAAAAGTTGAACCCTTGTTACTTTTAACTTTAAGCCATTTATAGGATTTTTAAAATGTTCTTGAACTCTCTAAGGCTTGAGATGTCTTAATCTATCCCCTCTGTCCTCTAACTACTTGATGCTACAACTAGACAAACATGAACTCAGAGAGCTCTGTTTCTAACAAACATGGTAACTGAATTATGGTAATTTCGCCATGTTGTTAGGTGGTTCGCTTGTGCCAGCGAGGTTCCATGATCCTTTCTGTTGGTTTGGCTGCATCGTGCTATTGTTTTTTCCCCTTTCGGCCATGCATTGTATTATTCGGTTTGATTGTCTGACTGTCAAAAACACTGACAAAGCTAACAAATTTCCTCCCTAGGTGACTAATGGGAAGTGGGGTACGAGGGGCACATGAGCCATTGGATGGTGTGGATTAATGGTCGGGATGTCAATCGCCGGAGGCTTGAAGTCATGGTGGGAGCGGAATAAGTCCGGGCCGTCAGATCTCAGATGGGTAGATCGAACGGCTATCAGGCGGAGGAGTTGCTTGGAGGATAACACCCAGGAGCAATTTTATTCAAGCGAAAATGGTTTCTGTCGGGTAGTCATCGGGCGGTAAGTGGTAAAGTTCAGAGCCTGCCTGATTCCATTCACTGGGCGCCACGTAGTAGCGAAGGAGAGAGAGGAAACCACTTTATCGGGTGGGCATCCCTCTCTCTTGTTGCTTGAGCGATATGCACGATAGCCATTAGATCTGGTGGAAATGATCTAACGACGGTGATTGGTTGAAGTGGGTGAGGGTATAACGTTGGCCGAATGAAGTGTGGACTGTCGGATCAGTGGGAAGATCGACAACAGGGGGACACAAAGGTATGGGACGACCTCGAGAAATGTGCAAAGGGGCCCATATGGATGGAAAGGTAAAGTTTTGGGGATTTTGCACATTAGTGCATATTTTCATGCGCCCTGAAAAATAATAATACATAGGGGGGAAAATGGATTAATTCACGTAGGGCCAAGGAAAAAGTGAGTATTGTTATGATGTGAGGGTTGGGTTAGGACGTGAGTGAATGTGAATGAGAGTGGATGAGTGAGAAAAGTGAGGTGATGGACCGTATGGGAACCTCTCCACGACAACAGAATAGACCATTTCCCTCCTTTAGTCTTCAAAATAGTAGCACTGCACCTTAGGGCTAACACACACCATTGAATTTGCAAGGCCCACTTCATGATTTGCCATTAAATTTTGGTTAGAGATTGCCTTAGTTTGATGGTACAGGGGTTTTGATCGCACAAAAACATGTTGTCAAACTAAATCATTTTATAGATTTGGAAGAGGTGGATCATGAGGATGCCAAGATAAGGATTTTTTCTCAGACTTTTTCAGGAGAGGTGAAGAAATGGTTTATAAGTTTTCTAGATGCAAGTATTGCTGATTTCCAACAACTTGAACAAACCTTTCTTTCCAGTGCGAAGTCAAAAGGAACCCTCTTTAAATATTGGCTGAGTATGAAAATTTAAGGAGAGAACTAGGCGAGTGAGTTCAACTTTTTTTACTGAGATTCAACAAAGTCTACAATTCAAGCTGAACAAAAGCCCCATCCAGGATTGGCTTTGCTTCACTACTCAGATGGTTTTGATGCAAAAGTCGCATATTAGTTGAGGGAATAAATCCAACTACTTTGGAAGATATGCAGAAAGATGCATTTGGAGTAGAGGCTAAGTTTTTGAACAAGAAGGCCAAAATGAAGGCTGAAAAATGAGGAGCTAAAGAGGAGGCTTCATCTTCAAACAACAAACTAGAGGTTATGGTGAAAATAGTGGAGAAGTTGACCCTAGATAACAAAGGTGTTGGAAGAGATCAACAAGCTCCTCCTCAAGTTAGAAAACCAAACTTTCGGAGGCCACAAGTGAAAATAAAGCAAAGAGGGCAGAGAAACCAAGGAGATCAACAACATATTAGGCCTCATTTTCAAGAGAATTATGCAGAATATGAGGAGACAACAAAAGATGAAGAACATATTCACTTTTTTTGTGAAGAAAGGGATGATGTTTTTTTAACAAAGGAGGAACAAGACATGTTTTCTCAACCACATGAAGACATCATGCATATGGAATCAAAAGAATATAAGATGGGGTACCAAAATTCCATCATGGAGGTATAAAGATAATACACTTTGAGAAATAGAAAGGTCCCAATAAATCCTCCTAAGAAAGATCAAGTTGATGTACCTTCCTTCGACCAAAATAGGCTTGATCCTCCAAAGGAGATTCTTGAAAAGAAATATGCAACCACCAAAGAGGTAGAAAAAAGTCAATCATCTTTTAGTTTGAAAAATGAGATATCAAAAATAAAAAATTTCCATTCCTTTTAATGAATTGATTAAGAATGATGTATATAAGAATCAACTTGCCAAAGCATTGAAGATAAGAGAAGTGTTAGATATTTTCAATTTAAATAATGATCATTCAAAATTTGTTTTTAGCCCAAAAGTTGCTCGGGATTCTCAAGATGGAGATGTCCCACCATTTTATGTCAGTTTGAATGTGCATGATTTGATTCTACACAATGCAATGTTAGATTCAGGTGCATCACACAACTTAATGCTAAAGGTTGTCATTGAAAGGCTTGGTTTAGATATTACAAGGCTTTACAAAGATATTTTCTCCTTTGATTCAAGTAAGGTGAAATTATTGGGTTTGATCAAGGATTTGGTGGTATGTCTAACACAAATCCCAACAAAGACCTTAGTAATGGACATAGTTGTGGCTGACATTCCCCCAAAGTTCGGTATGTCGCTATCAAAATCATGGTCTACAAAATTGAAGGGCACTCTATAGATGGACAGGCCATATGCCGCAATTCTTGTTTTCGGACAACCAAGGAGATTTAACAAGAAACATTGATGAAGTACATGGTGAGTGGTAAGGAAAGGCCTCAAAACCATCCTATTTATTTGGTGCATTTTGATATGGATTTTTTCATTCTATATAATGATCAATGTTTGGAGGAAGATGATGAAAACATGGACAACATATTAGATGAGATTGTAGGTGAATTGTAGGAAACAAAATCAAAACACAGTGATGATGAAGAGGGCCTTTTGAACATGGATTTTGATAGAGAAGTTAGTAACTAAGGGGTTGGATATAGAGTATGGATAATGAGGCTGTAGGTGGATAAGTCTAGGTTGTGTTCCTACAAATTAGCGTTTGGCTACACAAATAATATGGCTGAATATGAAGCGCTGATTATAGGACTGCAAACTTTGAAAGATCTGGTTGTGAAACGAATTTCAGTCCATGGGGATTCAGAATTGGTTATCAACCAAATCAAAGGTGTGTATCAAACCAAACATCCTCGGATTAGAGGCTATAGAAATTCTGTTCTAGAATTGCTTCAAATGTTTCCTGAATAGTTTGTCATTGATTCTGAGAGAACATAATGAAATTGTTGATGTATTGGCCACCTCAGCTAGTACATTTAGAATTCCCATTTATCCTAATAGGAAATATGAAATACAAGTCAAACATAGGCCAACAGTCTGTGATAATGTGAAGCATTGGAAAGTATTCAAAGATGATAAACAACTTGTTAGTTTTCTGCAAATGATTGAATGTTTTCTAATTCACATATATATCAAGATTTTTTTTTTTTTGGGGGATGAACAACAAAATTTAGAATTATATTGGAATGATTTTGTAAATAAGATAACAAAAAATGATATTATACATTTGAAGAAAAACACAATTCCAAAAGGTTTGTGCCTCTTGAAGAATTGTTTGACCAAAATGATGTGGCAAAGAATCCTAAAGTAATTCCCTTCGAAATTGAAGTAGAAGACTATAATTTAGGAACTTGACAACAACCTAAGTTTGTTAAGCTTTCAAAATCCTTGACTCCTGAATTTAGAAAGAAATACCTTGATCTGATAAGGGAGTAATTAGAGATTTTTGCATGGGGATATGAGGACCTTAAATTATATGACCAAATCATCATTCAACATACCATTCCAATAAAAAAGGATCAAAATCCTTTTAAGAAAAAGTTAAGAAGAATAAACCCTTTATTGTCGCAACTTATTGAAAATGAAGTCAAAAAATTATTTGATGCAAAGATTATTGTTCCCCTTAGATTTTCAAAATGGTTGTCCAAGTTGGTACCTATGAGGAAGAAAACAAGAGAGATAAAGCTTTGTGTAGACTTCAGAATCTCAACAAGGTGTCTTCAAAGGACACTTACCCCCTGTCTAAGATGGATCATATATTGCAGAAGGTAGTTGGCTTGAGAAGGATGTCTATGCTTAATGGTTTTTCAGGGTATAATTAGATCTTGGTGCATCCAAATGACAAAGAAAAGACATCTTTCATCACTCCCTGGGGTACCTTCATGTATGCCAAAATTCCCTTTGGGCTGATGAATGCAGGGGCCACCTTTCAGAGGGCCATGGATATTTCATTCGCCGATGAAAAGGATAAGTTTATTGACATTTATCTTGATGATATCACTGTTTCTTCAAATTTTGATTTTGACCATTTCAAACATTTGAGACAAGTTTTTGAGAAGTGCAGGAGGTATGGCATATCCTTGAACCCGAAGAAGTCCCATTTTGCAATGGAGGGAAAGTTTCTCGAGCATATCATCTCAAAAGATGGCATCAAAATTGATCTAAACAGAGTGGCTGCAATTCAGAAAATTGATATCCCTAGGAGTAAAAAGGAGGTACAACCATTTTTGGGACGAATTAACTTTTTGAGGAGATTCATTCCTAATTTAGCAGAAATTATAAGATTTTTGATTGATATGCTAAGGAAGGAAAGTGAAATCAGATGGACTCTTGAAAATAAGAAATATTTTGAAGATATTAAAAAGGATTTAGCTACTGATCCTATTTTGGAAAGTCCAAATTATGCTTAAGATTTCATCATTTTTTCTTTTGCATCTGAGCACACTATTGGAGCGTCCTCGTGTAGAAAAATCAGTAAGGTAATGATCAACCCATAAAATTATTTACTAGAGGTTTAAGAGATTCTTCCCTCAAGTATAACATTATGGGGAAACAAACATATGCATTAGTAAAGGCTTTGAAGGATTTTATATTTTATGTGCTCCATTCCCATGTGGTTGCATATGTTCCAAATATTGTTGTGAAGGACATTTTAACACATCCTGATCCTAAAGGTCGATGGGGCAGATGGATAGCAACAATTCTGGAGTATTGTGTGGAGACTAAGCCTACTAAGTTGATAAAGGGTCAAGGATTGGCCAAATTGATGGCAGATTTAAATCTCAGTGTGTTGGACATAAACTTTATTGCTGGTTTGTCCAATGAAAGTAATGAAGAATCTACTTAGTAGATATCTAAAAGGTTTCTCTCTTCCCCTTGGTATTGCGACACAATTTATGTTTTCCAACATTTACAAGCCCCTCCATAACTAACCAAAACAAAAGTAAGATTTATGAAGTTAAAGGCTATAAAATTCTGCATTATAAATCAATTTCTTCATTGGAAAGATTCAAAAGGCATGTTTTTAAATTGTTTATTGGAGGATGAGGCCCATAAGGTTATGGAGGAAATTCATAAAGGATATTGCGGAGGTCATGATTTCTGGAAAGCCACTGCCAATAAGATCTTGAGGGCTGGTTTTTACTAGCCAACATTATTTGATGATGTGTACAAAAGGGTATCGAGCTGCCATGAATGCCAGATTTTTGAAGGAAAGAGAAAACTCTTACCCTTACCCTTGAAACCTATTGTAGTGGAGGAACCTTTTCAACCACGGGGTTTGGATTTCATTGGAGAAATACATCCCTCATATTTAGGTCAACACAAATGGATTATGACAGCCACAGATAATTTCACGAAGTGGATAGAAGCGATTCCAACCAGGCAAGCCACAAATACAGTCATCATTCAATTCTTGGAAGGTAATATTTTTTTGAGATGTGGTTGTCCTCGTAGATTAATCATAGACAATGTTGTTGCCTTTAAGTCTAAAAGAATGGTTGAATTTTGTCACAAATACCACATTGTACTTGGTCACTCAACAACATATTACCCATAGGGTAATGGCTTAGCTGAGTCCTATAACAAAATCCTGGTGAATATCATTAAGAAATTGCTGTAGGAGATCAAGAAAACATGGCATAAAAAGCTAATTTATGCTTTGTGGGATGATCGGGTAAATACCAAAAAATCAATTGGTATGTATCCTTTCCAATTAGTGTACGAGACAAATGTATTTTTCCTTTCTTCTTTGGGAATTCCAATCATGAAATTATTGCAGGAAGAGGATACAGAACCAAATGACATGCAAAGTAGGATTAACCAAATGATTCAACTACACCAAACTAGAGAGGAGGTGTACAACAACACTCAGACAATTCAAGACAAGATAAATAAAAAATTTGATTGAAGGATAAAGGCTGAGGATTTTCAAGCTGGTGACTTGGTTTTAAAGTGGGATGCTAGAAATGAAGAAAAAGGGAAGCATGTTAAATATGAAAACCTTTGCAAGGGACCTTTCAAGGTTGCAACATTTCACGGGAGCAATGCATACTTGCTACAAGATTTAATATGGGAGTTTCTTAATGGAGAGCCTATGAATGGCAGGTTCCTCAAGCTTTATTTTAGTTGAAATCAGCCAAACTTCATCACTACATTAGATATATTCATTTAATTTTCAAATACTGAAGGTGTGGGCAGATATGTTAAGTTATGGTATGTTCTATGCTTAGTGCAATTTACTCCAATTTCTTCTTATTAGCCTAATGTCATTCACTATTTAGCAATCACATTAACATAAAGTAAAATGTTGATAGAACATAAATAGATCGACAAAAAATAAGCCAAGACAAGAGACATCAGATGTGGCGGCTAGCCAGGGACAAACCCTAATGCGGGGAAACCCTTTGATCAATTCTTCTATAATCTTAAATAGTTCAGTAAAGAGAGAAATAGTATAAATATACAAATCTGTAATTTTATGACAGCAGCAACGAACCCTAACCAACAAAGTCAAAGATGGTAAAACAAGATAGAATTGACCTCCAATAAACTTAGTCAATATCCCAGTCAACTTGGCCTCCAATAGCAAGAAGAGGTAGCCCAAAAATGGTTCGAAAAACTCAGTTAAATGAAGTCAACAGAAGTCAACCTACTGCTAGCAATTAGGGTAGTCAATGCTAGTCAAAATTGAGGTCAGATTTCCTCGGTTTGTGTGCCAAAATCTGTGGCCTACCTAGAAGAGACATCCACACCAAAACCGTAGGCCTAGAAGGTCCATGCTAGCAACGTTGGTCAAAGAGACATTCTACAACCCTAGTCAAACTCGGTCAACACAATCAAACAATTACGCATCCTCCTTTCTGTGTCCTTCTGCATCCTCCTTCTTCCCATGTGAGAGCTGCTCCTTGTGTGTACCTAATAAACTAAGGAGAGAGAGAAGAATGTGAGAGATGAAATGAGTGAATAATGCCTCAAGGTAACTTGTATTTATATGAGTTTTTGAGGATGTGTGCCACACATTTAGTTGCTGGCCGACCTTGACAAATTGTAAAGTAAATACAAATAAATTCACATCTCCATAAATACATGTCAGAATCGGATGATCGTTAGATCAATCCTACACCTCTAAACAAGAGGAATCCAGGAAAAATATCAACTAACATAAATAAGATGACCCACATGGAGTTTGTCCCTAATTGCCAATTTTAACACTCCCTCTCAACTAGGGAGAACTCCATCTGCTAATCCATCAGATCGTCGGTACTATCTCTGCCATCAAACGCATTTCCTTACACTGCTCAGCTCTACTCTACTCTGTTGAACTATGAAGAAGAAGAAATGATCAAGGATGTATCATACCATCCTCTACTGACCTGAAGTCAGTCCCATAGAGTGTGTAATACCACTCTTACTGTTCCCAGATCAGTGCCAAAAGAGAGTGAGTTATATCACTCTTACTAACCCGAAGTCAGTTCCAATTGATCCCAAATCAATGGAGGTCATCCTATCATAGGGACTATGATAGATACAATGATGCGTCCATCGATTGTACTACTATGGTCCCTAACCCCATTTCCCTACTTATTGGCCAAATGAGAGGTACTTCCCATGAGTCCCAGATTGCATTGGTATGATGCCTCGACATGAGAACTACTCATCTTGTCCATAAGTCGCCATGGGGTATCACAGGGGAAGGCTAAACCATTCACCCTGTACACAGCGCACCACTAGGCGAGGGTGAGTCGGCCTATGGTTGCTTATCACTCCAAGAAGTACCCCAAGCCCCCCGAAGCTTCTAGAGCTCAATGCATGCATCATACAAGACCCTCATAAGAGGGTCTCTCAATGAATCCAAGTCGTTCTCAGAAAGTCAAGAATTTGACCTTTCCTAGGGACTTTGTAAAAATGTCGGCAACTAGCTCATCTGTACCAATATGATGAAGCCTTATTTCTTCTCACTATACCATATCCTGGATAAAGTGATACCTAATATCGATATGTTTGGAGTGATCATGAAATACGAGATTCTATGATAAACGAATCCTACTTTGGTTGTCACATAGGATCATGGTAGTATCTAATGTATATCCAAACAACTCACTGAAGATATTCTGCAACTAGACAACCTCACAAGAGGCCATACTCTCAGCAATGTACTCTGCCTCAGTGGTGCTCAAAACCATCGACTTTTACTTCCTTCTCATCCAGGATATTGAGGTAGATCCCAAAGAGAAACAACACTCGGAAGTGCTCTTTCGGTTCACCACACTTCCTACCCAATCAACATTGATATATCCATGTAGTCGCACATCTCCGGCAGTGTATCTCAACCAATGAGTGATTGTGCCACGAAGATATCTCAATAGATTCTTGGCACCAATCCAATGTGAGTGGTGAGGCTCAACCATATGTTGGCTCAACGTGTTGACTGCAAAACATATATCTAGACGGGAGTTCAACAAGAACATCAATGCTCCTATGAGTTGACGATACTAGGTAGCATTTCCCAAAATAGGTCCGACAACACTACCACTCAACTTCTTGAAGTCAAGCTCCATTAGGGTAGTCACGGGCTTGTAGTCCACCATACCGAATCTCTCCAATATCTTCACCACATATTTTCCTTGAGATAGGAAAATATCCCCTGGCTTATGCCAGAATTCCAACCCTAGGAAATAGTGCATCAATCCTAGGTCCTTCATCTCAAACTCGGAAGCCAACTCCCTCTTACATTTGTGAATGAGAGGGTCTGCACTTGTCAGAAAGAGGTCGTCAATGTACAACACCAGTATGATAGGCTTATCATCTTCAACCTTAAAGTAAAGATTTGGATTGACTTCACTCCTAGTGAATCCCAACTTCATCAAGTAGTTATCGATCCTCTCATACCAAGCTCGAGGTGCTTGCTTCAGCCCATAAAGAGCTTTCTTCAACCTACACACAGGAGATTCCCGATCATGAATCTCAAATCCCTCAGGTTGTTCCACATAGACTTCCTCTTTGATTTGATCATGCAAGACCATAGTCTTGACATCCATTTGATGTAGGTTCCATCTGTGCGAAGTAGGAAGGGCTATGATCGAGCACATGGTGGTGTATTGGGTAACAGGTGCAAATATCTCATCATATTGTATTCCTTCCTTTTGAGAGAAGCCACAAGCGACAAAACGAGCCTTATACTTTTCAAAACTTCCATCATCTCCATGCTTTATCTTGTAAAGACATTTTGAAGGTCTTGTCCTGGGGTCCAGGGACCACATCCCAGACATCATTCTTCATGATGGACTTGTATTCCTTAGCCATATCATCCTTCCATACTTGATGCTTCATGGCTTCTGCGAATGATAAGGGCTCATTTTGAATGATCTTGCTCATAATGGTCAAGTATACCTGATACCTAGCCGGATTCTTACTTTCATGGAAAGTCCCTTTGGGTGCAATGTATCCTTCGGCATCATCAAGTGTCCCCCTAAGCCATGAGGGCCTCATCCTAGAAGAGGAAGGCTCTCGTGGAGAGGGATAAATAGGTTCCATAGGTTCTTCCACTTCGGGCATCCTCTCATCTTTCTTTTCCTCCGGTTTCCTGGTGTCAGCTTCTCCAGTTTTCCTTAGTATAGGAAGATTTTCAACTTTGCTATGAGCCATGTCTTCGTCAATGATGACATCATGGCTAATCTCAACTTCCATTTGAGTAGCCACATATATTCTATAGCCCTTAGTATTTTTGTTATAGCCCATGAAGTTTCCCTTCTTTCCATATGCACCCAATTTATTCCTTTTCTCTTTCGACACATGAAAATATACAACACTTCCAAAAATTCTAAAATGAGATACATCAGGTTTCTTACCAGTGAACATCTCTTCAGGAGTCTTAGAATCCAATGCTTGATGAGGGCATCGATTTTGAACATATATAGTGGTATTCACAACTTCAGCCCATAGAAACTTTGGAAGGCTTTGATCATGGAGCATGGAATGAACAACTTCCAAAATTGTTCGGTTCTTCCTTTCTACCACACCATTCTGCTCAGGAGCGTATGGTGTTGTTGTCTCCCTCTTAATGCCAACTTCTTTGCAAAAGTCATGTAAATCATTGGATTCATACTCGGTCCCATTATTAGTCCTTAAGATCTTGATCTTCTTCTTAGTTTGATTCTCAATCAAGGCTTTGAAGTGACGGAATGAGGAGAACACTTCATCCTTCTTTTTCAAGAAGTATATCCAAATATTGCGAGAATAATCATTTGTAAAAGTGAGGTAATACAAATATCCTCCCAAAGAGTTCACAGGCATCATACCAGATATGTTGGACTAAACCAATTGTAGTATATCGGAGGTCTTGCTATGGCTTGAGGGGAATGGTCCCCTTTTGAGCTTTCCTTCGACACATCTTGAACATACACCTTCTTGCTCTATTTTGAACTCGAGCATCCTGGTCACATTTGTCTCACATCAGGTAAAGCCTTATAATGAAGGTGGGAAAACTCGGGTGCCATAGTTCAGACTAAAGAGATGTGTCACAAGTCATGACTCCCAGCGGACTTCCTCCGACTTGATATAGAGAGCCAACTCAAAACCCAAGAGTGAAATCATCTTTAAAATTCATTTTCCATACACGTACCTTACCATCGATGAAGGCCATGTTGTAGCCTTTGTCTTCCGTTGTCGAAATGGATACTAGGTTCTTCTTGAGATCAAGTACATATAGGACTTCTTGCAAATGAATTATGTTACCCTGATTCAATGAAGAGTAACATTCCCCACACCCTTCACGGGATAGGTGGATTTGTCTCCAAGAATAATTTCCAGGTTGGTCTCCTTCTCTATCAGATTAGAAAGAGCTTCCTTGTAACTAGTGAAGTGCCTTGAGGCACCACTATCAATAAGACAATTTCCCAATGAGTCCAGAGGAGAAGTAGTAGAGAGGGTCGATATCAGATAATATTCATCTTGCTTATTGTTAACAAAATTAGATTCATACCTGGAGTTTCTTGCCTTCTTGGAGGATTGACCACTTCCTTGATTTTTGACATTCCTCTTTCCTTTGCCATTGAACCTGCCATTCCTTTGATTGTGGTTGGAGTTTCCTCATGAGTGATTTTGATCATCATCATGAGATGTGTCCTTTCTATTAGGACACTCCCTCTCATAGTGGTCAATTTTGTTGCAAACGAAACATCTTCCTTTCCTTCCACCTTTCGATCCAACCTTCCCTTAGATTTAGACTCAGAATTATTTCTCCTTTTAGCATGAGAGGAGAAAGTAGTGGGGTTTCCTTTAAATGCAGGTATTTCCTAAACTTCCATCCTTGTCTCTTCTTGAATGCATCTCTCCATCAATTCCTCAAATCCTAGAATTACATTATTGTTCAAAATAGTGGTTCTAAATACATACCATTCGGATGGGAGCCCTCCAAGAGTTGTGATGGTCAGTTCCCTGTCAGGAATGACTTCCCCAATCGATAGGAGATCATTTTTGATCTCGGTGATCCTTAAGAAGTAGGCTTGCATATTCTCACCTTTGCCCTTCCTAATTTCCTTCGGCTTATTGTTAAGGAATAGAACTTGATTTACATCACTAACTTCAAACAAGCTTACCAGTCTATCATAGGTTTCCTTAGAGGTGTTTAGCTCATAAACGTAGGCCACCAGGCACTTGTCAATAGAGTCCTGGATGATCTTCTTTGCTTTGAATTCACCCTTGGTCCACTTGTTCCTAGCAACAACCAGTGCATTTGATGGAGGATCAACAATTATGCCTCTCACATAGTCCAACACTTCCCACTCTTCCAATGTCAGATCGAGAGACATCTTCCATCTGTGATAGTCAAACTTCTCATGGAGCTTGTCTTCGGCAGGAAAGTGTGATGAAGAGCCCATGAAGTCTTAAGAATTGTTCCAACAATCTTCGGTGATTGCTCTTTCTCTTGCTCTTGCTTGGGCTTTGTCGTCACCTCGCCTCTGATACCATGTTAAGTTATGGTATGTTCTATGCTTAGTGCAATTTACTTCAATTTCTTCTTATTAGCCCAATGTCATTCACTATTTAGCAATCACATTAACATAAAGTAAACTACTGATAGAACAGAAATAGATCAACATAAAACAAGCCAAGACAAGAGACACTAGATGTGGTAGCTAGCCAAGGACAAGCCCCAATGTGGGGAAACCATTTGATCAATTCTTCTATAATCTTCAATAGTTCAACAGAGAGAGAAATAGTATAAATATACAAATCTATAATTTTATGACAGCAACAACAAACCCTAACCAACAAAGTCAAAGCTGGTCAAACAAGATAGAATTGACCTCCAATCAGCTTGGTCAATATCCTAGTCAAATTGGTCTCCAATAGTAAGAAGAGGTAGCCCAAAAATAGTCTGAAGAACTCAGTTAAATGAATTCAATAGAAGTCAACTTGCTGCTAGCAATTAGGGCAGTTAATGATGGTTAAACCTGAGGTTAGATTACCTTGATTTGCATGCCAAAATCTTTGACATGCCTAGGAGAGACAACCACACCAAAACCATAGTCCTAGAAGGTCCACGCTGGTCAGAGAGACCTTCTGTAACCCTATTCAAACTTGGTCAATGCAGTCAAACAGTTCTGCATCCTCCTTTCTGCGTCCTCCTTCGTCCCACGTGAGAGCTGCTCCTTGTATGTACCCAATCAACTAAGGAGAGAGAGAATAATGTGAGAGATGAGATGAATGGATAATGCCTCAAGGTAACTTGTATTTATATGAGTTGTTGAGGATGTGTTCCACACATATAGTTGCTGGATGACCTTGACAAATTGTCAAGTAAATACAAATAAATTCACATCTCCATAAATACATGTCGGAATCGGATGATCATTAGATCAATCCTACACCTCTCGACAAGAGGAATCCAAGAAAAATATCAACTACCATAAATAAGATGACCCACATGGAGTTTGGACCTAGTTTCCAATTTTAACAAGATGTTATGAGAATTTGAAGCCCGAAGAGAAGGCCCTAATATTTTGATGGCCCCTTGCCATTTTTCAGAATGTAATCAATTTTTGAGTCAGTTTGAGTTAAGTAAAGAAGTCAATAATCCCAATGGTTGGGCACTTTGTTTACAGTGTTCTTGGCACCTCACAGGGAGGATTCCATCCCCATTGGAGCCAATGTTAGTATCCTATAGTCATAGTAGTCAAAAGTAATTTTTATCTTTCAAATTTTGTCAAAAGCATAAAAGTGTGGCTATGAGATTGTAGAAAATAGAGCTTTAGGTATTAGGTGGGAATCAAATTTTATTATTGATAGTAAATATGTCAAAGTGTGTCAAGAGTTACAAAGATGGTATTTCATATCCCAAAGGGTCAAGTTAAGTAGGTCTAGGGTCAAGTTACATCAAGGAATCATGAGAAAGATTGTGTTTCCATGCTTTGTCACCACAGGCACAAATTTGTAGGTGTTTTGAGTCAGTTAAAATGTCAAATCATGATTGATAATGACATCAACAACAATGCAACGGTTAAAAGGAGGATGTTGCACTTTTTCCAAGTGCTACCCTTTTGGTTATCAAGTTCAAATCGTAATTATCACCATCAAGTCAAACCTCAGCCACCTTGGGAGGTTAATTACATGGTTATCTTCATATAAGATCTCTCAACTCACCATTTTTCCCATCAGAAGCTCGTTGTGTGGTTGTTTCGTAAAGGAGACAAGGGAGCACTGCATTTGTAGACAATGTTGCATTTCTTTCAACCCAATGGTCAAATCGCTCCCACAAGTGCAAACTCCAGTTTATTTAGTACCTTGGTTCTAAATGATTACCCAATTGCATGCATGAGCTAAGAAAACAACATAGAAACCTACAAGATACCAAATTTCACCATCATTGCATTTTTTGCATTCACTGCATTTTCTCTATTCATCACGCTTTCTCTGTGTGCTGCGCTTTTTTGTGTATTTAATTCTTGTGCTTACCTTTGCCAAACTGCCAAAAATTATGATTTGAAGCTTCCATATGAAAAGTCTTCCATGCCATTAAACTAAATTGAAACTCCTTATCATAATTTTGTGTGCCTTGGAGGTGTTTGAAGCTTGTTTTCTCATGCATTGCGCCCATCTTTTTTAATTTTCTGCCACTAGAACCAAACATGCAGTAGTTGTCTTGGCATTTTCAAGAGGCAATTAGTGTTAATTGGTCTATTGTATAGGGTTTTCTATTCTCATTTGTCATCAAAGATAAAATTTGGGGCCTCTTTTTCATTATTGTTATCACTTGTTGCACAAATTAAGTTTGCATTAAAACCCTAGAGTATCCCCTGTTGCAAAATAGAAACCATGTCAACTCCAGAGGGAAGAAAACACAAGCAATGTTTATTGTCATATTTGAACCCAAAAACCTCACTTCATCAAAGCAGACCCAACTATTAGAGGTTTTTTGAGTAGGTGGGATGTATCAGGTTTTGTGAAAAGATTCAAGGGTATAATGCACAACTTACTAAGGAGTTTTCCATGAGCTTTAATAGGTTAGAGGCTAAGGTTTGAATCCTCACCTTTCCAGTTACATAGGTCAAAATATCAGCTACAACAAAGATTCCCCTTCAGGGAGAGGAATGGTTCAAGGGCATGACCCTTGATATTGCCCATTATAAAGATTTTTTAAAGTCTCAATATAAAGACAATGAGTATGGGTCCATTGTTCCTAAATAATATTTACTTGAACATCACAACAAGATTTTGCAAGCCATTCAGAGGTATTTTACATTTGAAGGTAGATTTGGAAGGATTTATCCATACCATTTCAGACTCTTCATGTATTTTACTAGGAAGAGCCACTTGAATTTACCCTTAAATCTATTTAAGGGTCTTAGCAAGATGGTAGACAAAGTGTAGGGAAAACAAAGCCAAGTGAAACCTAGCCTTTTCCACTTTTCCTTAACTAAGTTGTTGGTATTGGAGGAGTTAAATAAAAGAAATCAATTGTGGCAATCATTTGTTGATTCTTCAAACCTGGTGGATGATGTGCTAGCCAGTTCTTTGAGCAAGAAATAAACACCCTCAATAGTGGCAAAATACATTCAATACCCAACTAGAAGTTCAGTGAAGAGGCCCTCAACTATAATGCAATCAACAAGAAATAAGAAAGATAAGAAATTACAATTTTCTCCAAAAATGGTGGATGTCCCTAAAAGGTCCCTCACTAGATCTGTTGCAAAAAGGCTACCCTTGGAGAAAACATTTTAAGCCATGGAAACCATACCAGAAGATGAGGTTGTTGATGACAAAGTCAAATAGATTGCATAATTTCAAGAACAGTTGAAGAAGGCCCATACGGTTATTGCAATGTTGCAACAGTAAAATAGTGAATTAAAGAGAGTTATCCTAGAGAAGACAATTAAACCTAGGGAAGATGAACTAATGGTTATGTTGGGTTGTGTTATATTCTTTCCATGACTAGCCC